>JAODUO010000328.1:497500-525000 GCA_025642075.2 Ridgeia piscesae
GTATGTGTGTGTGTGTGTGTGTGTGTGTGTGTGTGTGTGTGTGTGTGTGTGTGTGTGTGTGTGTGTGTGTGTGTGTGTGTGTGTGTATGTTTGTGTGTGTATGTTTGTGTATGTTTGAATCACTGTGGATACTGGCTAAGTGTCAGTAGTAATTTATTGTCCTGACGAATGTTGCTAGCGCGGCTGTAACTAATTTAATGTTTAATTTACTACTACATTAGCCATAGACTGACCCACCAACACACATCCTGCAATCTCACCTGGCGGTGATGCCCGGCTGCAATGAGAAACGTCTCGATCCCCTTTTCCCGTATGCGGGGATGACGTTCCCCGCCATTTCCCGGTTCAACATCGTAGAAGCCGTCCAAATGATCGAGTGTCGGCTTCGTGATGTGGACCCTCCTGGGAAATATACACCATTTGATGTACGTGCATGTGTAAGCCTGAGTGAACGTACGCGTGTAGGTAGTATTACACTATTGGCAATGTGTTAATAACGCAGAGAGGAAACAGTTGACCGAGGTTAGCGGTGGAGTTGCATTCGCCACGACAAGCAGTGCATAAAATATGATGTCCTTGTACGGAATGTTTTGGCATTTCTTGTACTGAAATATGTTTATGTATTGATATATGCCGTCGCACTAGCGTTCATGTGCTTTAATTATTAAATTATATCACATTTTATTATTATTATTATTATTGTTATTACATAAAAGTCTAATACTACTTTGGGTCATTCTACTGTCAAGGGAGATAATGTAGGTTGTGCTAATAGTTATTTGCTTGCTAACACCTAATGGGTATCGCACCGACTTGTAAATCAGGGTATGAGTTTTATAACTAGGATTCTGTTACATCTAACTTACCTATAGATGAAAACAATAATGAGTTATTGCTAAGTCATAATCTGCATGCATTAAAAATGATTATATGGTGGCAGTTATATAAATCATCTACGAGATTGACGTATAAGTTTGCTTTGAGCAGTCTTTAAACGATTGTAAAAACTTAGGTGCAGACTTGCCCGACAGACCACTACTTAATACTTACCCAGGCACACCGGAAGCCTCCATGTGGTTCGCCAACGTGACGTCATCGCTCCACACGTCATACTGCCACTTTTTGAGCCCGAGAACCCCGCAGAGCACACGTCCTGTGTGGATGCCGACCCTCATGTTCAGCTTCACACCAGTCGCTGCCCGCACGCCCCTGCAACGTCACACGTGGTTCTTGTAATTTCTAAATGCAATATTCAGTAAAGCAACACGTACAGGCCCCATTTCTGTTACACAGTCCTTTAAGTATTGTAAGTAAGTATATCTCCTCCGACACGCCGAGAACCACCCATTCTAGGTTTATTCGCTTCCTGGAACCGTTGCCGACGGACAGTGATAATTATACTAACAATATGAAGGGGTTATTTAGAATTATTTGACGTTGATGTGAACAAATATTCTCTATGGATATATAAATATGAGAACATATATTCTCCGTGGATTCAGATGTATTTATTGTCTACGTGACGACATTCTAGAAAGGATGCCAGAGGGCGTCGTGCTCGTTTTATTGGGAAGCGATTGCTACCGAGAAATTACTAACAGCTGCATACAAAGTATATAGTTGATAACAGCTGGAGGTGAATGATCAACATCAATGTATGTATTATCAACATATTGGGAGGTCTGATGATAAAAGTTGCCTGTGATACGTTGTGTCATGGAGTGGACGTAAGTTAGAAAAATAGCAAACACGTAAAAGATAAGTTCGTACAGGTATGACTTATTATACAGGAAATCTACAGCGCGTTACTTAGTCCCTAGGACTATTCACAGCGCACTCACTTCATTAACTTACTGGCAGACCCGTTCACTTTTACACCGTCTAGAATTGTTAAAGCTTTCCCCCAGTTGCTGCGCAGACTATTCAGACAGAAATATCCACCGCAGTGTATCCAGGTACACCTTAGTACAGTTGAGTTAACGGGAGCAATTTGGAGAGAACGAACTTGCCCAAGACAAGGGACGAAATGATACCGTTCCCGGCAATGCTGCTGCGCGAATGGCACGTGCCCCGGTGGGCGTAAGAAAACGTGTCCGGACCAACTCAAACATATTTAACTTGATTGGCCGCGAGTCAAAGAGAAACATAGTCTTAGTGGATTAAAAAACACATTTGGGAACGGTAGTACAAAAAAAGTTAGGACACAACTACAAAGCTAAGGGAAATAGTGGCTAACTTCCGCATACCCGCACCCACCAATTTTGCTTCTCGTATAATTTCGCAAAATCACCAAATACGTTATGTTATACGTTACGTGGGGTAAAATAAATTGCTGCAGTGACACGACGTGGCGCGTGAAGCATTTGTTAGTTCAAATTAACGCTAACGGCTATTGTATATTTTCGCTAATGCTACACTCGTAAATTATCCGGGGATTTTTGCAAACTGACGAGATTATCCCACAATGCACTTCGCGAATTGTTGCTTCTGAGATATTCCCGTACAACTGGTTGTTTGCCGACGGCAAAACCGGTTCGACGGAACACGTAGCAGCTGTTCAGCTGTGGGGTGGCGTGGTAAAAAAAGTACGTGTTCCGTAACGGCTTAAATAGGTCGTTGTTACTGCGTCGACAGCAGGCGAGAAGGCGGCGCTACCTGATCGAGTCGATCATGTCGAGACCCATCTCGATGCAACACTTGGCGTGGTCCGTTCGTGGCTCGCTCAGTCCACTCACGCAGTAGTAACAGTCGCCGAGGATCTTGATCCGCATACAGTCGTTCTCCTACGGAGTAGAGATGAGAGCAGATGTAAGATTTGTGTTCCCCATAGGCGGCCATTGCAACGTTTCCTTCATTGCCTGCCAGGTTGTTTCTACGAGCATTCAGATTTTCGTATATTAACTAGGTTTCATTCACACACACATGCTGTATAAAATATTTGAAATTCTAATACCACATTTTCATGCAATCCAATATCTAACATGACACTTCTTAATTTCTGCTAGAATCATATATCGATTTGCCTGGATCACATCACCAATCAAAACGACGCCTGCAGTTATCCGCAAAAGAACACACACTGCCATTTGTCATAATTTGACAATTATGCTGCACAAATACATAGTTTTTACTTATTCAACACCAAACAAATCATCACCAAAAGTCAAACAACCTTCATAACACCGTTTCTATTGGTAATGGGGGAAGAACGCCTTATTGTAGTCTCACGTCAGCATTCATTGAGCGTGTAACGGTTGAGTTTGCAATGTTTCCTGCGTGTGCCATCGCATAAGACTGGATCAAACCAAAGCGCCATAAACAACCCAAACCTTTGTAATGCAATCGTCATTTGATACCCAAGGAGTCTCAATATAAATCGACTCGGCTAACTGGTTGCTGGTTTGAATAGTTGCACTGGAAACTATACAATATGTATATGAAAAACATTGATGTCTGCGGTGGATGCCGTTAGATAACTGACGAAATGATGAATATAAACAAATCAGGAGTTGAATAATTGCGATGGGGATACGTATGAAGACAGAAGAGGGTCAATTGCTAGCACCACACCGTAACGATTTGGGACGTTTTTACCAGCAATGGCGTTAAATGATGACGTCAGGTACACTTCCAATGTAGACATGTAGACCTACGTCGACGTCATTGCCAGTTTTAGATACACGCTACAGTTTCACAACCACTAAAACGAACTCCTGACAGCACAGGTGAACCGGTACGGGCAAGTCCCTCCACAATGCCGTATCCGGTTTTCGGATCGCCTGTGGTGATTTTAACCGCACGCCGCCAAATGTGTTCCTTCCAACACTAACGGAAATGATCTGGGACGAATTCGGTCATACGGCAATTAGTTTCCCAAAAAAATGGGTGTTGACCTAATTCTGCCAGCGTTAAATGTCAGACACTCGCTGATACAGCAGACTCGGCTCAAAGACACGGTGAACTGGGAACATATGGTGTATAAAGATAGCGCTAGCGCAAACAGGTGTATGGATACCATCTGTTGGTGATGATATTGAACGCCAATGTCTACCTAACATACGGTCGTCTAACCATGGCGTGATCAACGACACGTTACTCGCATATAATTGGTTATCAGGTTGACCTTTTCGATATATTTTACTATTGTAATAGCATTGTCGTGGATTGGTATTGTGCAACGTTGCTCCATTCGCTAGTAGGCAAATAGCGAATCTGGTAAATTTACGTCTATACCATGTGGAACGTAATACTGGCGTCATTTACTCCCATTGCACTATGGCCTTTAACAATTACACCGTCATGACCGGAAACAAAGATTTAAGAATTGTTCATGTAAATAAATTGACCTTAACTTTGACTATACCGAAACATTGTGTTTGGTAAAAATGGACATTTCCTGTCTCGAGTTTTCTAACTAATGATTTACCTCTGCGAGTTGGTCGAAGCGACCAAACAGCTCGTTCAGGATCTTCACCATTTCCTCCGCGGTGCACTGTGAGGACAGTTCCATGAAGCCCACGATGTCGGCGAACAGAATGCTGGAAACGATGGACATGTGCAAAAAACATGCTATAGATCGTACCTAGACATTGTTTTCTGACGCGTCAGGTGTTTTGATTCAAAGTTGCCTCCAGCAAAGAGTAACCGTTTAAATCAGTGTGTATCCACATACATACAACGGCGTCGTTTCGTATTGTCGGGCAAATTTAAACAATCAATTGGCATACCGGTTTAAAGTTCTATTGCGAAAACGATTCAATACATCTAATAGGATATGGCTATGCTCATTTCGTTCACACTGGTGGATGATAAAGCAACGCGGCTGACTATTAAGACAGAGTCTCGAAGGAAATGGAAATGAGGATCACAAGGCCAAAGGCACAGTGGGGGAACCCAACTATGATCAGACAACTAAGCTGGATAAAGACGGACATCTTTGGAGAAGATTTGCTTCAGTATGCGCCGGTGGGCGAGAACACGAGTGTGAGTGACAGAGGCTACTTATCTCCGAACTCTTCACCGGCAAGTTTAATTTCTGTAATATAATTTAAATGTTCTGCCTGCAGCGAACCTGACGCAGTCGTGTCGCTGGATGTAGATTTTGTGGAACATTCCCTTTTTATGATGACTCATGCGTAAGTCGTTCTTCATCTCCATGGCAACGTGACGCGGCATCACGCTCAGTAACAGCTTCTCCTGAATGATAGACATGTAGGCTCGTTACGTCGTGATATCGGACATCGTGGTGGACGTGACGATGACGGTGGTGGTCACGTGATTATGATTGTCACAGTTATGATGATAGTGATGTTGGAAGTGAGAGTTACGATAATGATGGCGGGACTGCAACAATCATGATGTTGATCAAGGTCCTCGAGGTTGTTTTGGTCATGAAAGCTGATATAGGGTGATGTTGATAATGCACGTGAAAATGATTACAATGATGATGATGATGATTATGATGAAAATGGTAACGATAATTATGTTGGTGACCATGACGGGGATCAACATATTTAAGGCGATTACGGTGACAAGCACAGTTATGACGACGGCGACGGCGACGGCGACGGCGACGGCGACGGCGACGGCGACGGCGACGGCGACGGCGACGGCGACGGCGACGGCGACGGCGACGGCGACGGCGACGGCGACGGCGACGGCGACGGCGACGGCGACGGCGACGGCGACGGCGACGGCGAGCGACGCGACGCGACGGCGACGGCGACGGCGACGGCGACGGCGAAGGCGACGGCGAAGGCGACGGCGACGGCGACGGCGACGGCGACGGCGACGACAGCGGCGACAGCGGCGACGTCGACGACGAATACACGTACATAATTCATAACATCAGCAATATTCCTAACGAAAATATTATCGTTGTTTACATCATACACACTGATGCAACTAAAATAGTTTCGCTTTGTTGCCAATAGACGTTGTCGACCTACCAGTTTTTCATTCTCGTCCTCCATGTGTAGCCTCGCGATAACACATTTGTACGTGTCAGAGAAGAGAGTTTTAAGGGCACACAGCTTCCGGTCATGGATGTACATGCCCACTGCATTAGACACGGTGAATATGATGAGGTTGGCCAGTACCTACAACGGACACCTTACTTTGATCGAGTTATTATTCCTCTTAACAAATCAGCACGACATTTTATTTCCTGTCATTTCAAATCAACCCGGGAATCATCGCAAACACCGTAAATATAAAACAAAATTTAAGCACATCGAGTAACACTATACAGATACTGATTACATAAATCATGCAGTCTTAACTATAGTTTATAATACTTATTATTTTGTCCGTATCATATGATAAGTAATAATCGTATCCAAACACTATCACGAGTGTACCAATACACGATAATTCCATATTTCACTACAAAACTGTGGTTATTGATACCTACACTTGAAGTTGAATTGTTGAGACTACACGCCAGAATGTACGTATAAATTGCTTTGAATGGTCACAGTGATTAGATATCAGGTAACATAAGAGCTGCTTTAATTGACTGCTATTAAAAATGATTGACCAATAAAATTGACAGCTGTTAGTCCGCCCGGTGGTTCAAAAGCAATATGGCGTCAACGAATTTGTATTAATCCGATAAGTGGAGGCGCGCTTAAAAAGGAAGGTGCCAGCTCCTCTGCCCAAACTTAGCAGGGCAGTAACATGTAACGGTGAGTCTGCTGTCTAGAACGTGGGAAAGTTAAACATAAAAGATTATTGGGTACTTGTGTAGAATTCGCACCCACCTCAATTGCGTCATTATAACTGTATATTTGCCAACATTTGATACTTCACGTTGTTAATGTAATCATTCAGCATCCTCTGACACATATTTGTGTTTGATAAACAGGGCATTTTAGCAGATATTTCAGGTTGAAAAGACGGGCTATCGCTCATTCCATGTGCACGGCTCAGTAACACATGGCCGCTGCGCTTGCGGCTGGTGCAAATCGGAGCGCTGTTTGGGTCCCAAAACGCAGTATTTGAAAACCATAAATATATTTGGGAACGCTGATTTATCAGGGTTAGGATTAAAGTAGAGGTATCCAATGTAGCCAAATATACAATTATATACACATGAGGTGGGTCCGAATTCTACACAAGTCCAGAGTATTGCGGTTAACTCTGTTCACCCCGGAGTTATTGCCAATCAGTTTTGTTTTTAAATCGGATGTATTTGTTTACATTTTCACGTGTTGTCGGCGGACTGTATCAAACTGCGAACATTTCTTCCGATGTTAATAAGGTAACTAAACATATATTGACCTGCAGTAAACCTTCAACATGCACGTTGTAATCGAACATACAATTAAATGAAAAATAAAACCTAGGCGCTGGCACTGTCGCATTAAATAAAAATATCGGGCCATTAACAGGCGTGTTAGATGCACTCTCTCACCTGTCGCCACAGCGCCACGGCCGAGGCACAGCTGAGCGCCAGAGTGACAGCTACGTGTGTCAACGCCAGCAGGACACCACTGATGACCAACGCATGAGTCTTGAGAGGCTGCAACGCGACACGACACGTCGGCTTTACTTATTCATTCGGGTGATTAGCGCGCGCGTCTCACTCGCGCCGAAGTTAAAAAGACGTCGCGGACAGCGGTTCGGGTTGTAATTGTGTGAGGCGATGATAGCGGGTGCTCTGTTTTAGGAACACGCTGTGGCGTCGTCAGAGTGATCCATGTCGGTTATGTGGTCTAATTGTACGTGAGCATGGTCTCGCAGTGGAGGATTTATAATTAATGTTGTGTTGTCTGAAGAGGATGGTCTTTTTAACTCTGGAGGTGTACGCCGCCCCCCCGTGTGTGTGTGTGTGTGTGTGTGTGTGTGTGTGTGTGCTTGTTCGTGTTCGTGTTCGTGTTCGTGTTCGTGTTCGTGTTCGTGTCGTGTGCGTGTGCGTGTGCGTGTGCGTGTGCGTGTGCGTGTGCGTGTGCGTGTGCGTGTGCGTGTGCGTGTGCGTGTGCGTGTGCGCGTGCGCGTGTGCGTGTGCTGTGTGTGTGGTGCGTGCGTGCGTGTGCATGTACGTATTTGTGATGATGTATGCATGTTTGTGTGCACATCCGTATACGTGTATGAATTCGTGCCTGGGTGCCTAAGTTCGTGCGTGATTGAGTAATGATTGCGGTAATGAGTGAGTGCCTGTCCGTGACAGAAAGTGATTGAGCGAATGATTGGGTTACACCATATCTAACATATTCGTCGTCACCGACTCACTGTATATATATATATATATATATATATATATATATATATATATATAATATATATATATATATATATATATATATATATATATATATATATATATATATATATGTATATATATAATATTATATATGTATATATATATATATATATATATTATATATATATATATATATATATATATATATATATATATATATATATATATATATATATATATATATATATATAAGTTCATATACCGCCGCGAGGACGGCCACTGTGTCCACGTACCAAGAAGGCATAGGACACGAAGATGTTCCAGGTGATCTGCCACACGCCACTGGCCCCGGAGCACGTCGTGACGGCCGACAGGGGGCGATTGATGGGGAGGGCGAGCAGCGAGAAACAGACGCCCAGAAACAGCACCAAGTAGCTGATGACCCGGATGTAAGCGATCTACAATCGTACGGAAGTGGTAATTTATACATATATCACCGTTAACTTGGGGTTAGTTAAAATCTGAAAATTAAGTCATTTTAATTTTTTTAAAGTAAGTAGTAAACATTTTGGATAGGTCTGAAGTTAAAAAAAACTATCGTAAAACATATATTTTTATGGTAGAAATCTCGCGAAGACACGCGGGTGCCATTAAATCAAAGACACTAAAGTATTTTTCATGTGTAGAGATCTTTCTCAAAAACGTAGTAATTACGGTACTTTTAGGTAAATATATAGTGCACAACTAGTAACAAAACTAATAAAACTAACTCACTATCCGGTAGAATTTTATTATGCAAAATATTTAACCAATCAGAATGCCTCTTACAATTCAGCTCGATTCATACAAACCTGCATGTAGCGTGTGTGGCGGAAGACGAGTGGTATTATGAGAATAACAGTCAATACTATCAAACATATGTCGACCACGGTAATGTATGAAAGAAACGCAACGTCCAACGTCGTCATGGCAATGTTCGCGAGAATATATAAGGCTATGATTGACTGCAGCGACATCAGATTCAATCTGTAGATGTAGCAGTGGAACAGCGCCCTCATCTCGAGGTCGGCGAAGTCGTGCCTCAGCAGCTGCCGCTGGCACCACCTGGCGACCAGTTGCTTCGGACGCCGTCTCGGTGTTTCGGTGTCTTCCATCTTCCCGTCGTGCACTGCAAATCAGAGAAACGGCACCGGATGAAGCAGTAGCCATTATTTTAACTAGCGACGGACATCTGAGCATATTAGCAACATGGAAGGTCTACTTATCCGGAAGTTCGAGGCAGAGACGTGTAGATCGCCGCATCAAGGGGTTAGCACTAATTAGTAATTGTATCTGCTCTCAGTTTTAGGAGATTTCTTTGAATTGCTCGTTGATATGTGTTGATGTACAACTGATTCAGCGAACGTCCGTGCGTATGGTAGATTAGAGGCAAATACAAGATAGTTGATTAATTTGCTCAAAGAAGAGGACATTACCCTACCACTTGTTGACCGGGAGCTAGTTGACAATGTGTGCCATGTTTATGCTCTTTGTACACAACAATTGGTATGCAGGTATTACAGTACCTCAGGTATTGCAATACCTCGGGGAGTTTGATGCCCCTGCCGTGCAGAGTTGTAAACCACTGCCTTGTGGTACAGGTTCTTGACAAAACCAAAGGATAAGGGAGCAAACCCTAACCAGAAAACCATGTAACTGTGGCAGCATCAAGGGCGGTTGATGTATGGAACTCCCAACATCTCGCGACCAGCCACTGCAGGGACAAATAGTTTCGCCTGTCTTGACATGTTCTTGCCGGTGTGAGACCCCTATTTGTTCCCCGAGAGAGTGCCGCTAGTAACTTGCAAAAGCCAGCGGCACTTCAACACTATTTGCTAGCAGCTTCCATGAAATGTACAACTGCACGAAATACTATACCGGATCGGCCGTCGCCCGGGTTACCAAGGACCGCGCTGCTCGACCTCATCTTCCGTCGACAGTGGAAAATCAGCTAGGAAGAAGAAGAAAAAGACAACTACTATTGACAATTGCACAATGGAATGTCAGGAGTCTCCTCGAACGAGGAGCTGACCGACCAGAAAGACGTACGCCACTAGTAGCAATGGGACTTGCCAAATACAACATCGACATCGCCGCCCTATGTGAAACAAGTTTCTCAGAGTCTGGTAGTCTCAACGACTTGGAATATTCTTTCTTCTGCAGTGGCAAACCCAAAGGAGAAAGAAGGGAGGCCGGAGTGGGCTTTGCTATCAAAAAGGATATCGTCACAAACCTGACAGAAATGCCACGGCCAGTAAGTGACATAATCATGACGATGAGACTACTTCTGAGCAAGGACAACGTTTGCTACAAGTATCAACGTGTACGCTCCAACAATGACAAACCCAGATGGAAACAAGAGGCCTTCTACAACCAGCTGGCAAGTGTGCTCAGTGGCACCCCTCGTACAGATAAGCTATTGCTAATAGGAAACTTCAATGCGAGGACAGGAAGAGAAAAGTGGGTCTTGGTCATGGGCAAACATGGGTTTGGGAAATGCCAGGATCCTCCTCAACAGACTATCTACCCACATAACACCAGAGGTAGTTCCGGAGACACAATCTGGCTTCAGAGGTAACCAGAGCACCGACCATTGTATATGGTATTTGTTGACTTCAGTAAGGCGTTCGATACAGTTGGAGGACCGGGCTACGGCAGCTACTGAGGAAGTATGGCTGCCCAGAGAAGTTCACAATAATGATCGAGGCTCTACATACCGGAATGATGGCGAATGTTAGTGTTGGAGGGGAAGTATCGGAATCGTTCGGTGTCACAAATGGGGTCAAGCAAGGTTGTGTACTGGCCCCCACGCTCTTCTCCATCTACCTATCAGCAATGCTCGACGAGGCTTTCCGAGACATGGGGGATGGCGTCTACATACAGTCCAGACAGAACGCTGACCTATTCAACGTCGCACACTTCAGAGCGAAGACCAAGACTACTCGGATACTGATGAGAGAGCTGCTATTCGCTGCTGACAATGCACTGGTTGCACACTCTGCTGAAGAGATGCAGAAAATAGTGGATGCTTTCTCCGATGCGTCAAGGAAGTTCGGCCTGAAGAATAACATCAAGCGGTGCTGTACCAACCCAACTCTACAAAAACCCGAGAGGAGGATATCATGGTTGATGGAAACAAGCTGAACTCTGTTCTGGAATTCACCTACCTCGGAAGCACTATATCAAGTAATAGATGCATTGACGATGAAATACAGAGGAGGATGACCAAGGCTAGTGCATCTTTTGGCCGACTACGCCAGAGACTCTGGAACAACCACCAAGTGTCCATGCGGGTTAAAGGCAAGATATACCGTGCAATCGTGCTGTCCACCCTCCAATATGGAGCCGAGGCCTGGACAGTGTGCAGACGATAGGTGAAAAAGCTGCATGCCTTCATGATGCGACATCTGCGTTCGATCATGAGGATAACCTGGATGGACAAAGAACGGACAGGGCTGCCATCTATGGAAGATCTTCTGATCAGAAAAAATATCCGGTGGACTGGACACCTCATGAGGATATCATCAGACAGGCTACCAAAGCAGATTCTCTATTCTCAACTGTCTTCTGGTCACAGAAAGTGAGGGCGCCCTCGTCTCCGGTTCAAGGATACCATCAAGAGAAACCTGAAGCTGAGAGACATAAAGACCAACACATGGACATCACTCTCACAGCAGAGAGATAAATGTAGAGCATTAGTTAAGTGATGGAAGCAGTCTATGTCGCATCGCGACCGACAGCATGATGACGATGACACAACGATATTGACGGCTGGTAATGGATGGATGTTAAAAGTAGTACTGCCAAACGTTATCACTATTTATATAAAGAATACCTACAACGTACTCTAATACAGCATTTGTTTCTGAAACACAGCACGATGCTGTTACCAACAGCTTTAGTTTTATCTATAAAGTTGCACAACATCAATCTTATATTTTATCAACATTAATAACAATAGTTGCAGAACATTATATTCGTGACAATGAGAGTAGTTTGCCATACTTATTGTTAACACTACAGCATACTAGCAACGGTAAGATCATGATGTCGAACCATCTGTTCTACATTGACCATGGTTCTGGCGAGACTACGCTACCAAATGTCACGCCGTACGGCGGAGGCTCTGTGAATTACCAGCTTCGCTATAATGTATCACTTTATAGCTATAATTATACTGCCATCATATGTAACTTGACTCTTCTGTTAGTTCTTAATGCACTCGTGAGTTTCTGTTTGATTCGTGTGTGGTGTGACTAATTACGCTTTCTTATAAATAAATAAATAAATAAACTAATACAGCGCCAAATCTAGTTAAAAACTATTCAGGGCGCTTTACATGTACATGTCCTTATAAATAATTACTTAAACGTATAACTAAAATGAACTCTACATTATAAAAGTGCATATAGACTAATAAAAACATAATAAATAAACAAATACAATATAGAAGGCTAAAACCATAAATATAAAAGATCATTTAAGAATGTAAAAGTAAAGTTCTCTTCGATGTATTCAGAAATTGTCTCTTCATTTCATTATCACTGCATCAGTTAAAGAATTGTATAAAATATATACTCTTAAAAGCGCCCTCATTGTACAGTTCTCGTACTGAAAAGTGTAGTCGGTTCCACAGGTCCGGAGCTGCTGCGGGGAAACTCGCGTCTCCAGCTTTGCAATTTGTTTTAGGTCTTTTAAGCTGTTTGGTTCCCTCTGAGCGAAGTGATCTGGTTGGTGTATAGATACAGATAAGGTAACGCAAGTACACTGGTCCAAAGCAGTTGACAGCTCTGTGGACGAGTGGCATTATCTTGAAACAGACACGTTGCCAGACCGGCAGCCAATGGAGTTCTTTCAGCACAGGCGTGATGTTGGAATAGTTTGGCACATGCATGATCAGTCGAGCGGCAGTATTTTGAAGATGATGTAGTCTGGCAAAGTTCTTGTCAGCTGTGCCATATAGCAGAGAATTAGAATAGTCAAGCCTTGATGTCACGAGTGCGTTGACCACCCTCTCCCTTGTCTGTCTCGGCTGGAACTTGTTAATCTGGCCGATGTGATTGATGTGGAAATAGCAGCATCGAACAATTTCTGATATGCTGGCAGACATGTTCATGTGATTGTCCAAGTACACACCAAGGTGTTTATACTTTATCAACGGATTGGATGAGTGCACCACCAACACTGATGCTAAGTTCGTTAATAATTGTTTTTGCAGATACAGGCACAATAGGAAGGAACTCAGTTTTTTGATCATTTATTTTGAGATAATTTGAGGTGAATCATTGGGGAGTGTTTTCATGGACCGTTCGGAGAACTGTGTCATAGTGATTAACCATCTCTTGAGTGTTTTCAGGATGCCTTTGCAGCAACTGTTGGCACTGATAGGCAATATCGTCCCTGAAATGTTCAATTTGCAGCTAATGAAAGTCTCAGACAGGAACATTAACAGCGGCATGGACGGTCTGCGCATTGCTAGCACACAGTCAATGCAATGATGATCAGCAATTGATATAGGCTTCACTCTAGCTGACGCTACTGACTGGTCAACAGCCCAACTGATCACGAGGTCGAGAATGTGTCTGTGTATATGTGTCGAAGTGTTTAGATGTTGAATTTAACCAAATGTGTCTAATAAATCAATTAGTTTGTCAGCCTTTGAAGGGTCATCGTAATGAATATTGAAATCACCGATAACTACTTCTGGCACACCAGAGAGGCTAATTTCACTGAATAAAGTTTCTAATTCAGTCATGACGTCGGTGACTGTGCCCGAGTTCTTGGTTGACACAGGTGGATTGTACATAACGTAAACACCGAGAGGGCGTATGTTGGTTCCCGTGAGGCGAGCCCGCAATAGCTCCATGTGTTTAAACTATGGGGATGCGAGTAGTTTGCAGAGTATGTTTCACGATGAAGTAGACCGACACCACCGCCTCTGCCGCGCTGCCTTGGCACATGGACGAAACTGTAGCCGTCAGGAGCAAGTTCAGTGATAACAGCTAAATCACCGCCTCGCTTCAGCCAAGTCTCGGTGATTGGTCGCATGGTTGAGACGGACGTGTGTGATGGTTCGTAACCAATACAGGTATTCACCGGTCATGGTTGAATAGGTAATAATGTTCTCTGTGTCTGCTCTACACATAACCGATCACCAACTTGTCAGTGAAACACAGGTGCAATGACAATAGTGAAACGTAAATCTCTAAACATACTAAAACGTCACACTGACAGGCTAAAACCACGTCGTCTAATAGCTTCTTTGTGCATTCATGAAACACCTATATACAAATTCGTGCCTTGTAGAATGGCAGAAACGTCAATAATCCACACCATATACAGAGTGTGTACTGGTGCAGCCATATAGGTGCCAACCATTCACATATTATATATGTATGTAGTTGGCAATTACACACTACGCTGTCATTTGGAACAATCAAACAGACTAATTGACTTGCCAGCAAGCGGCATTTATATGCAGATATTGTATACGTGTATTCGTGTATTTAATGCTGAAATTGTACGAAATGTTACTAAGTGTTATTCTCTTAGACTTTTAATATTAGCGTTGCTAATGTCTCCTGGATTGTCCGCCGTAATTCGGTGATTAATCACCACACGGCAACCTACAATTTACAGTCAGTTTCTGATTTATGAAAGAGGGCCATCTTATCAATATATTTACATTACCGAACCTTCCCATGTGCTCCTTATGAGGTACGCCTGCCGCTTTGTGGTCATGGTAACATTGTCACATTCTCCTTGTACTTCTGTTAGTCATATGAAACACATTATGCTTGAGTATCAGGTGTCCGCTAAACCACCGACCACACACAGTGGCTGTTAGTGAGTGAGTTTATTTGGTAAAACATTATAATATATGCACATAAAAGAATCTGTATACAAGGCATAAGCAAATAACGAAATACGCATATATAGCACACAATAGTACACTTGTTTCCAATGTGGTCCTCCAAAAGGTCTGTTCCGCTAAGGCAGTTGAGTAATGATTAGAGGACAGAATTATTTTCCAACTTTTTGTATCTCTAGTTCTTCATGCAGTCTATACGCCCTTTCCATATTCCCCCATCGCGTTTACGTGTTCCTGTATCCCCCAAAGTAGTCAGTGTTTTGTAAATCATTTCAGCGTGTTCGTCCAGCTCCGTAATGTCTTTCGGACGAAGTCAACGATAGACGAAAGCCGTTTCCAGGAAATGTACACATGATGTATGCAAAAATGAACGTTTGCGTCTATATGTAATGTGTACGTTTACGGAAACCTACTGAAATTATACGACCTCTACTAAACATATAGTAACATAGAACGTTACCGTGTAGATTGTCATAGACGTACAACTATCAGTAGCCACCTTAGTCATATCCGCTGTTGCGCTACCCTGTATTTACACCAAACATTCCACCACTATACAGGAGAACGTGCACACACATTTTTGACATGAATTTTGTTCAACAAATTGCCAAAGGAAGGTGACCAAGCAACCTCAAGGTGTATTGGATTTTTGCGATTCCAGACACCGCCTCGTGAAACATTGGAACCACCGTATTAGACATGCTTGCAATGCAGATCATTCCTTCGCGCAACGCGATGCCCTCCTGACAAACCATGGCTGGTCGTTGCCTGCACTAACCTGTGATCAGGTGTAATGTTGTCCTATGTACGGTTCTTGCGTCACGATTCCAGAAAGCAGTTCGACTACAGAGAATTCTTCAAGAAAATCCTTGCGAAAAGATGTACAAGCAGGCAAATAATCACAGAATGTCGCAATGTAAAAGAAGGAAGTAAGACAGCTGGTTAACGCTCCTAGAGGGTAAATCGATATACTATCTAGACCTAGTACCAGAGACATTAACCACCACCCTCGGTTTGATGTAGGATGCCAGCTGTCCGGTAAGCCTCTCTTGCGCGCTTTTGATATGCTCTGGGTATGCCAACTGTACGTAGACAGATATGCGTGCTAACATCCATCATCCTCTTTCTTTACTGACTCTGTCTGCGTGACAAACTCTGGTATGGACACGAAAGAAGAAACAAATCGCAATGGTGCATTAAATGCAACCTTTCATCACTGAGGTAACTACGGCACTAAAGCTGTAATTAATTCCAAAATAACGCTCGCAGCCAACTTCGATGTAGACGTGGACGTCAAAACGACGTGTCTTAGTGTTTTCTTTGCGTCCATCAGCAGCGGAAATGACCACCTTTCAGGTCAATTACCAGTGGCTATATTAAATGGCAGGTGTACATTGTTATCGTGCACCAAAAAGTCGCATATTCATGGGAATCACGTCATGTGTTTTGTCAAGTGCTATAGGACATTGTAGAAAATTGTCGACGATTAATTTTGTTATATATGTAAAGAATAAATATGGTTATGCTATTGCGCGCGCGTGAGTGTATGTGTATGTGTTGTGTGTGTGTGTGTGTGTGTGTGTGTGTGTGTGTGTGTGTGTGTGTGTGTGTGTGTGTGTGTGTGTGTGTGTGTGTGTGTGTGTGTGTGTGTGTGTGTGTGTGTGTGTGTGTGTGGTGTGGTGTGTGTGTGTGGTGTTGTGTGTGTGTGTGTGTGTGTGTGTGTGTGTGCGTGTGTGTGTGTGTGTGCGTGGGAGCGTGTGTTTGTGCGTTATTTCATTATCACAAGAACAACATAAGAATGATAAAAATAAAGTTTAAGGTTAAACAATAAAATTATCCAAACGAAAGGTTTTACCAAATATCTGGATCAAAGGCATTATAGTAATATACTTTTTCTACTGAACAACTCATTATGTTATGATAACCTTTACCAACATCACATATTCGTAACACTTTCCCCATTTGCAGCCGTCGGCGGCCGAAGCAGATCGTGCGATGACCGTATTCCGCACATTCCCGTTCCTGGATCTATGACTTCACGCGTGCCTAAACCTATTAGCATGGTCGTTGGGAGTCGATGTCAGATTACCCCCTTGCGCGAGCCCTACTGCTCTCCACGCCGGAGTTCCAGGTAGACGTGGCTCGTCCACTGTCGGCCAGCCCCACCGCGTATGCCAGGTACCAAGCAATTAAGCCCGTGCCTCGTGGCCATGAGGCCAGCTCGGCACCTTTGAGGCGCCGAGCTGGGACGATGAAGCGAATGTCTGTCATTCCTTTCCCCCCATTACCATCCTCTCGGGACGGTGTAAGCTCTGCGGGGGTCGGGTTTTGGGGAAGAGAGAGGCAATTGCAACGGAGGGATATGATAGTGCGTGTTGATGCGAACAGGTGTAGCGTGTTTGACAAGTGTAGAGCGTCATCGTGACTACAACGGGAGATTAATATTTAACTTAATTCTGCCTTCATTTTTGTGCGAATAAATACTGTGCAGGGGATCCATTTGAAGTATCTATATCCCTAAGGAACGTAAAAATATGAAGGGGATATATGCATGTTTAAATGAAAATAGCTTGTATGATGGTAAAGGGTTTACATTTGTCCCTGGTTAACTGAGAGTATGTGTGCGTAGGGCAGTGACCGGAGTTCCCAAATGAGCAGGACCACTGTTATCTTTCTGTATAAACTGGCAGGGAAAATCAAATAGATGTTCTCAAACGAACGTAGGTGTTAATAAACGTAACAACACGGACATAGAAACCACACGACACGACTCATTTCATGGTGGAACTCCATAGGGCAGCGCCTGTTGTCTGGTCGGTATAGTTCCAATTGTAGCATCATGGCAACACCGCCCTCCCCGCATATGCCTTTAATCACCGAATTGATGGACAGCCGAAAAGATAACTCTCGCACACGAAACATTTTTACGTGGCTAAAGGGTTTCGCGCGAACATGTCCCCTTATGAACTCATTTACTGTAAGTGCCAACTGGCATTCCACCAATATCGCTAATTAGGGATGAAGGCGTTATTCACTGCATAAACATAGTTGACCCTGCCGCCACCTTGCCGAAATATACCCAGGAGTATCGCATTTCCTTTACAGAGACGGAAAGGGTGTTTATTGTAATGTTCATACGCGTAACATTGTGTTCTTTCTTATATATCTACTAATTTATGTTACTTAATAATAACAATATTAATAACTATTCAGATGGGGAAACTGCATGAACACCAGTATCAAATAACGCAATTACAAGACCAATCTTGACAAAAATGAAATGTCGATCCGGCCCTCTCCAAAAGCTCTAGAATTTTTCATTTAAAAGATATTCTGTGATCACGAGATCCTTTTTTTCCATATTTCTGGCGAACCAACACTTCTATTTATCGTACCAAACTCCATAAATTGTATTAATGTCATTGCTTATCGCACTGGCCACATATGTTGAGCTTATCCCGAAAGTAATCCATTTTCTCCCATGATAAACCTTACAATTTTGGGTGGCAATGCCAGAAACCACCCACGCAAGGAGTGGCTGTGTATATCCACAATGAGTATGCTGTATATAAGGTTAGGTCTAATATATATATATATATATATATTATATAATATATACTATATATATATATATATATATATATATATATATATATATATATATACTACTGCTCTTAATACTAGTAATTAGTAGTAGCAGTAATCGTGGTAGTAATGTTGTTGTTATTATTAAATAAACAACATACTTCAGTGATGCACGTAAAGTGTTTTTATCATCAGTCAAACCAATATAATAAAATGTCACCAAAACACGCAAAAACATTCGTCAGTAATTATTTCTCGTATATTTTGAGAATACGTCAAGTACATTATTTCAATTGAAAAACGGATTCTGAATTATTATATGCCTAATCCGTGCTGTTGGTAATGCCAGGTAATATGCGCTGACGGCATACAAATTGTGCGATCATCGACAGATGATATCGCCTAATCTGTAACTGTCCAGGAATAGAGATGGAACGCAAAGCGAATTATCAGTTGTCTGTAATAAAAAGTCACCGAGATAGTGGACACTATAAAAATGCATTAACAAAAGGATAACTGCTACTGTGATATCGTATTGTGCAACTGTTATCTACACATGTGTGTGCCAAACCAGTGGTTGGCAACGGAGCAGACTTGACATGGTTGCTTCATATTCGTCATTGGAGACAGTAGGAAGATATTCGGATAATCATTTCGTGATTAACGTAACTTGCCCTGCAACTGTAGGCTACTTCCGCCTGCGGAATATCGTGTATGTTTATACACAACACGTAGAACAACTATCGGGTATTTAATATTGACAAACACGGCAATGATATCAGGAGGCGTTTTGCCGTATATGTTCCATAAATACGCTTGGCCGGTCACCTGGTGGTGAGTAGATCTGTGACTGTTTATCAATGGCGGACGGTCGGGACAGGAATGTTGGTGTTAGGCGGCCGCCGAAGCCGGATGTGGATGAGTCGATGGAGACAGGCTGTGGTGTGGCCCACTGACCTGCGGTGTCTGGGTGAGGCTGTAGGAGGATGGCAGTGCAGTCGTCTGACAGTGCCGTGCCCTGTACGAGTGTTGACACTCCATTGACGAGGAGAGTGGAAGTGATATTTGGTGGTGTTGTTGTTGTTGTTGGTGGTGGTGGTGGTGGTGGTGGTGGTGGTGGTGGTGGTGGTGGTGGTGTGGTGGTGGTGGTGGTGGTGGGTGGTGGTGGTGGTGGTGGTGGTGGTGGTGGTGGTGGTGGTGGTGGTGGTGGTGGTGGTGGTGGTGGTTGGTGGTGGTGTGGTGGTGTTGGTGTTGGTGGTGGTGTGGTGTGGTGGTGGTGGTGGTGGTGGTGGTGGTGGTGGTGGTGGTGGTGGTGGTGGTGGTGGTGGTGGTGGTGGTGGTGGTGGTGGTGGTGGTGGTGGTGGTGGTGGTGGTGGTGGTAGTGGTGGTGGTGTGGTGGTGTGGTGGTGTGGTGGTGTTGGTGGTGGTGTGGTGGTGTTGGTGGTGGTGTGGTTGTGGTGGTGGTGGTGGTGGTGGTGGTGGTGGTGGTGGTGGTGGTGGTGGTGGTGGTGGTGGTGGTGGTGGTGGTGGTGGTGGTGGTGGTGGTGGTGGTGGTGGTGGTGGTGGTGGTGGTGGTGGTGGTGGTGGTGGCGGTGGTGTGGATATAATAATCCCCTGTAAACACCAGTCACACATAAAGGAATCAGCGATCCATCAATCAGCCTACAACCACCTGAATCCTGATGACCTGGCGTGTTCACTGTATATGTCACACCGCCACGCGTCATCGTTGATATCGTAGCCATTATACTTCAAAACGTACTAATCACATGATGTCGATACCACAGCACTAACAAAGCACGGCATTTATCGCATTCAGTCTTCATAATTTACTGTTTTGTGAGCGGCGAATTATCAGTGCGATTGTTTCCAGCGTTTCGCGGCGGCGCCGGGTGATTACGGCTTCTAGGAACGTATCACTCGGCGGTCGGTCTGTTTACAGGAGTACAAACAATAACTGATGCGTCCTCGATACTACTCGCGTCATCCCTGGCTGCTTGCTGACGAATTGCCGTTTTATTTGACCTATACTCCAACAGCCCAGACCGGCATATTTATCTAGACACGCAATGCATAGTTGGCGCGTCACTTCAGCTGTTGTGGGATGTCTACGGAACAGTTCTTGCCCTAGCGATCAGTTCATTGTACATTAAGGGTTTTGGTTAGGAAGATAAAACCGTGACTGTAAAAAAATTCATCCACTCAAGTAACATATATTTACTAACCTTTCTAATTTGTACTGAAATCTTGATACATTTGTTCTAAAGGCGATGGAAACATAGAGATATGTGGGGCTAGCCCCCATATTTGTACGGGGCCTGGAAATAGAATTAGCCTTCCCACTATTTTGGATGTAGCGCAATTTGATTGTAGTAGGAGGTTTCTGAGAGCATCAAATGGGTACAATTGAAGGACATGTTTTGGAGAGTACAATTGGGATTTTTGGTGGTAGTTATCAGCTAGCAAATATTCACAACTTATGGACGCCAATGCAACAGATAAATACACAGCTGGAAGCTGGTATTATCGCTCTGCTCATTAAGCAAATGGAAAAAGAAAATGCGTATCGCTGCTCGTAGTGATGTAGGTCAGAGAGTTTTCTGAAGTTAATCTGCCATGTTTGGATGCCGGAAATTAATTACTTCCATGTTTACATGCCTATGTAATCTTGATATAATCATGCTACTCTATTAGTGTCTGTTATTGCCGATTGAAGCGTATTGTGTGTATACCCTAACAAAACAGTGTTTTGTTAGAACTAAATAGGCACAGATAAATTCTTGACATCGTACCATCGTGTGCCAGCTACAATAATCTTGACATGTTTGCATAGTGCCTGTGACCCAGTTTCAGCTAAATACTGCTATAACTACTGCACATATTTAATAGGCAAACCGCGGGTGTATGATGTCCGAGCGCTTGCTTTGAATATGTATCGTGATAAGAGACGATAGTTTCGGAAGGGCACAAACCTCACAATAGTGCGCGCAAGTCTCGTTTGCAGCCATATCGTATTTAAACAATTTTGCCATTTCCAATCATAGTCCTGTCCCCCCAACGACTCGAATGGGCTACGTATTATTTCGCTACAGCAGAAACCTCTGTGTTAAGGTTTATTATTTTCCCCGCAACAAGGACACATCTAGAAGGTGGGAACTATTGTGTAGATAAGTTATTATTTTCACAGTGTTTGCACGTTGCAGTAATTGTGACCCTGAATACGCTTACTCACAACAAACTGGGGACTTAACTCGGCTAAATTCCAAATCTCAGGGGCGGCATCTGCGTCGTACGTTCCCTGGGCACACCTAAATATATGTTGTTTCACTACGATACTGGGCTCATAAGTAGAATCCACAAACGTATACAAACTTCATTAAAACATTCCAAAAATTTCAAAACGGAAATACCGCCGCAAAATCACTGCGGACACTATTTCATGAAACACCGGCGGAAGTGTCCAGATGGGGCGCCCTGGCGTTAAGAATTCTCGTACACATATTCATTCTTACGAAGCGAAATCAATCGTAAATAGTAAAATCTGTCTTACCAGGTTTGCGCTCGCAGGATTTGCGAAATTGGCTCCCAGCATGTCAGTTTTCTGTTAATTTTACAGTAACCATGTTGCTACTTTACAAAGAAAATTTATTTCTTCAATGTCGTCCTCTGAATAGTCGCCAATAAGACGCTGTGCTTTGAACAAAAACTGATGCATTAATACTCTTTGTGTACGCGAAACTTTCGGTTAAATTATAACACAATATTAATAATAACAACGACAGAAAGAACCGTGTCACAATATCGTCTACCATAAAAGAGCACAAAACCTGACCGTGTTCTGCTTTGGGAATAGTGTTCTCTACATCTAAATACTTGATCTCTTGTTGTGCATTGCCTGGAAATGCCGGCTGTATTTAAAAGTAATGGCTTAAGTGAACTGTGCAGATAAAAGGACTTAACATCAACAACAGTCTTTCTTTGGTGTAGATTTTCACTAAATGTTGCATTATGCTACCTTTTGAAAACGTAGTGTTGAATTGAGTACGACTCCTTTCTTGTCGGCTAGTCGCGGACCATATACTTCTCAGTAACTGTGCTATAAATGTATCTATATGAACACGTCTACTGCGTCTGTGAGTGAATGTCTTAATTAAACGTGGGGAGCCACTGTAAAGAGTAATGGGAACATAGACTATCCACAAGTGTAATATATACTATACAAACATACTTTTGAGTCGTAACACGTGGTATTTAAATAAAGACAAAAATACTTGTCAAACAATTCTTGGACACATTGGAAGTAGCTTGACAACAAAGCCCAGTGCACTTACACTTGTCAACCACCACATTACATTATCCCTCCTGTTCACTTGTGTTTCTTTGGCGCGTGTCATAGATCTCTATCAGGTTCCCACCACATTATCACCCAATACACGTGTGTAATCTCAAAGCATTTATGTAATATAAAACACGTGTGTGCCCCTGTACGTGTAAATATTGGACCATACTAATGGCTCGGTGTGCAGTTGGAAATACCAACACGGGTAAATAAATTAACCATAATTAACCTTAAGCCTTGGTGACGTCACACAATAACCGCCATTCTACAGACTGCAATGGAACTACGCGCATTATTGGAATAGTTTGCCACGCCAAGGATAGAAACTTCAAACATTAACAAGCAAGCATGTCAGACGTCTGCGGTTTCTATAAAGCTGAAGATTGATGACAATATTATGACTTTTCAAGGCACATGCGGACATGGAAAGTACGAAAAGGGCAAATGTCTAGACGACCAGTGATAGGAAAGGTTGGATCGTTGGCATTAGGTGATCAACGCTTTTTCAATTACACAGATTTACAACGTCAACTTGCAATATGCGTGTCTCAGACGTATCCATGCATGATGTATGCACTTTGAATCAAGTGTAAAATTACATATGACACACGTTTCTTAAATCGCCTTTTAAAATACGCAATATGAATAATATAGTGTGCTAACCACCGTGTTTATTACGTGGATAGTGTGTAGAAAGAAATGATAATTATATTTTTGTTCTAAATAGACCTGTAAACTGAGCGTGACTTTATCGCGATAATAAAAGATTACGGTTACTATTCAAATGTTTTAAATTATATATGTTACTAAGTTATGTTTCACATTTTTGGAATGTAGTATAGTACGGTAACATAGGGCCGCTTTAAGAATAACGATGAATCTTGCAAATAAAAGCGCATTCAACCATGCAGCCACGATTAACCTTCAACAACCGACTATTGCCTGGACACAGAGCCGCGTTTTGGCCGACAAACGAACAACCTCTTTAAGGCATACAGGCAGCAGGACAAACGCTGCGCACCCACTCGACAAACTACGACAAACCCACAGAGCTAATGCCAGCATTCGTCAAGTGGTTGATCATTCCTTTGGCGTATGGCGCGACACGGAGACAAAGACACGTCAAGTGACACAGAGAGGCGAACGGTTTTGTCAGGCTCTGTGAGACGGAGACAACCTTGACGCCTCATGGAGGTCGCCGCCGGTACAAGGCTGGCGACAAAGGACGCCTGTACATCGTCATTTTGTTATTATGACAGTGAGGAGATAGCTCTGTTATTATTGCCACGCGATTGCTATTTAGTCGTGTCGGTTGCCCTAGTATCGCTACAGCTGTGTGCAGCGAGCAAATGAAATAGTAGTGCTATAGCGTGGCAGTTGATTCCGAACATGTTGAACACATCACGAATGGCGCTCCTGTGGTACGTGACTGCTGATGCCAGGCCAGTACATATATTAATTTTTTTAATGAAATTGAAAAATTACATTTGTCCGACAAATGAAATTTTTCCATTTTCGTTTTAAAATTTAAGTGTGGCCAAATAGCATTATCATCATTATCGATAGTTCAAAGTACTACTGACAACAACTATCGATAGTTCAATGTACTACTGACAACAACAATCGATACTTCAATGTATTACTGATAACAACAACTATCGATAATTCAACGTACGACTGTCAACAACTATCGATAATTCAAGGTACTATTGACAACAACTATCAATGGTTCATTGTTGTCAGTTCGACTATGGCGATGCTTCGCTATACCACAACGAAAGAACCTCACTCGAGTGATCTCACGACCAGCAGTAGCTGTTTGCGCCGACGCGTCTTCAATCTGTATCTTGCGTTGATGCAGGCGCATAGCTCAAAGGAAGACCGCATGGGGAGCTCCTGCAGTGTGCTGCAGGAATCGTTCTTTGATTTCAGGTGCTCGAGCCTGGTTCCCGGAATCAAGACGGACAAAGGAGCAGAAACGGAACGCTAATGATTCGCCGAATTACCTTACCGTAGGATTTAAGCCAAGGGACGACCTGGCATCCAGGCACGTATACGGGATTGACATGTTGGAGGTTCCAAACGGGTGTCACTGAAAACTGGATGTTGCATGTCTTCATGCATTGTATATTGCCATGTAGTGGGGCAGATAAGTGCATCTTCTAGCCGAATCGTTCACTTCGTGATACAAGCACCACAATTAGCAAGCATGGTCATTTGGGAGCACTTAAAAATCCAATTGGCCAATTATAAATTCAACATGACGGCCATTTTTCAAGATGGCCGCCATTGCTTGCCCGTATAATAACGTTTTCACAATAAAATGTGTCAAGAGTAATTCAATTTGAATTATTCTACCATCAACTCATATAATTTTGAATATGTTAAAGATATATAGTATAGCATTTTGGACCTTCCTGGCAACTTGATTGCCACGGAAAGGTGGGTGTGCATGTGCGGGAGTGTGTTTGTATATGTGTGCGTGCGTGCGTACATGAGCGTGTGATCAAGTGAATGGCCGTGTGTGTGCGTCCATCAGTCGGTGTACAGCCACTTGGGACGATATTCAGCCTCATATCGACGCCTCGCTAAAATAATCAGTACCTAGACACGCAGTATACATGTCACAACCGTTACTGTAGTGTATCAACCGTTGACTTACCGACACGGTGGCTGTAGTGTAACAGGTGACAAATAATGGCGTATCAATCTGATGGCTGTAGTGTAATAGGTAACAAATAATGGCGTATCGATCTGATGGCTGTAGTGTAATAGGTAACAAATAATGGCGTATCAATCTGATGGCTGTAGTGTAATAGGTAACAAATAATGGCGTATCAATCTGATGGCTGTAGTGTAATAGGTAACAAATAATGGCGTATCGATCTGATGGCTGTAGTGTAATAGGTAACAAATAATGGCGTATCGATCTGATGGCTGTAGTGTAATAGGTAACAAATAATGGCGTATCAATCTGATGGCTGTAGTGTAATAGGTAACAAATAATGGCGTATCAATCTGATGGATGTAGTGTAATAGGTAACAAATAATGGCGTATCGATCTGATGGCTGTAGTGTAATAGGTAACAAATAATGGCGTATCAATCTGATGGCTGTAGTGTAATAGGTAACAAATAATGGCGTATCAATCTGATGGCTGTAGTGTAATAGGTAACAAATAATAGCGTATCGATCTGATGGCTGTAGTGTAATAGGTAACAAATAATGGCGTATCGATCTGATGGCTGTAGTGTAATAGGTAACAAATAATGGCGTATCGATCTGATGGCTGTAGTGTAATAGGTAACAACTAATGGCGTATCAAGCAGATGGCTGTATTATCACAGGTAACACCTCATGACGTATTAACCAGGTGGCTGTATTGTCACAGGTAACACCTCATGACATATTAACCAGGTGGCTGTATTGTCACAGGTAACACCTCATGACGTATTAACCAGGTGGCTGTATTGTCACAGGTAACACCTCATGACGTATTAATCAGGTGGCTGTATCGTCACAGGTAACACCTCATGACGTATTAATCAGGTGGCTGTATTGTCACAGGTAACACCTCATGACATATTAATCAGGTGGCTGTATTGTCACAGGTAACACCTCATGACATATTAACCAGGTGGCTGTATTGTCACAGGTAACACCCCATGACGTATTAACCAGGTGGCTGTATTGTCACAGGTAACACCTCATGACATATTAATCAGGTGGCTGTATTGTCACAGGTAACACCTCATGACGTATTAACCAGGTGGCTGTATTGTCACAGGTAGCACCTCATGACGTATTAACCAGGTGGCTGTATTGTCACAGGTAACACCTCATGACATATTAATCAGGTGGCTGTATTGTCACAGGTAACACCTCATGACATATTAACCAGGTGGCTGTATTGTCACAGGTAACACCTCATGACGTATTAACCAGGTGGCTGTATAGTCACAGGTAACACCTCAAGACGTATTAACCAGGTGGTTGTATTGTCACAGGTAACACCTCATGACGTATCAAGCAGGTAGCAGTAGTGTAACAAGTGGCACCAAGCGATGTATCAAGCACGATGGATGCTGCCTAACAAGTACCAAGCGATGAACTATTCTGCAAGCAATTAATAAAAACAATAATGGTTTCATGAACTCCAGTAATATTTCTTTACTACACGAACTCACCAAACATCTGCCTCTTGCCTGTCCGCTAACCAACTAGGATCTTTGTTTTGTGGTCAATGCCTAGTAATACATATGAACTAACTGATATAAAATCGACGTGTTCATTATTAAAAACCGCACTCACAATCGTTAGCAACATCTCATAAAAGTCAGCATATTTATGCTTATTTTCAAAATAAACTCTTAGCAACATAAAAGGTACATGATATTTATGTACATGTTTTCTGTTAGTGTTTTCTATTATTGTTATTGTTATTAGTATTAGTATGTTATAAT
>JAODUO010000328.1:530000-540000 GCA_025642075.2 Ridgeia piscesae
TGATTATTTTTATAGCTATTACACTATGTTTATTTCTTGCGTTAAATATGTACTCTCTGTTTATAATATAGTTGTCCTGAAATGGATCATGGCACGGCGGCTGCAATCGATAGAATAACAACTTTGACAACGAACCGAAGACTGCGGCGATCTCGAAGCTCAGACAGGCTTCCGCGAAACAACTGGCGTCAATTTGTCTACACAGTTTTATTTATGAGGAATCTTAAGATGGCTGTATGTTCCTATGATGACCAGTGTTTGTAGTACACCGGAATATCGTATAATAATTCATTTTTACGCTCGTTTCGACCCAAAGGTTATCCTTGTAAACATTCTGTGAATAGAAAGAAACAGTGCGCCTGATGCCAGTATGTGTCCTGTCTGATATAGAGAAAGCGCGGCAAAAATATGCACATTCGAAAACACCTACTGGCATTGCATAAAGTGTGGAATTTCTAATTAATGTATTATTTATTTATGTTTTGCTTGGTGGGTATGGAAATATATAAAAGCATGTACTATAATACGAACTCAAGCATTAGTTGTTGTTATCCCTTTTAAGCCCGAGCCGCAGGCCCTAGATACAGACTCTTTTTCTAGCTACGAATTCCTCTAAAATGCCGTCTTGCCTCGCCGCGAATACGCTCAATTTCTCTTTTATCGGCTTTCGCTAATGACTGCTCATGAATATTCATAGTGTGCTTTTGATGCCTGTAAATGACCCAGCTCCCGTGCCAGCCTCCCGTCCAATCGGTCTAATTTCCTGAGAAACGACAAAACGTATCCGTCACATTTTCGGCTTCCCCACTTAATTCCACCGGTAATCAGCGTCTATATATACGTGCCTCAATTCGTCTCCCACTTGCAGCCCGCGCGTCGCTCCTGTCATATTTATCATCGCCGAAATGGATCGCTGCCTTCCCATGTCACCTTACATCTTCACAAGACACTTTCGCGCGCCTGGAGGGATCGTATTCCCTAAAGAAATCCTGGGTTCGCAACGCACATTTTTGGCGTGATTGACACAAATACCATAGAGACAACGGGGCCTACTTGATATATAGTTTACTTGAGAGAAAGTACAACTGCATTTGTGCGTGTGGATGCGTGTATGTATATTGCAAGCGTGTGTAGGTGTGTTAGTGCGAATGTGCGTACGTACGTGTGTACCCCATAACGTATACAAGTCTGCGTGCGTCTGTGTACACGTGTCAACAGGGCTACGCCGACCACCGCCAATTATCTTAGTTCTACCCAACTCTAAGAAACTGAGTTAATAATTACGCAAATAATTTAGATCACAAATGTATACAATAGTTACAAGCAAGGCCTGGAACTGAGTCTTCACGTACAAAGAAAACTAACCTACCATAAACCTGTTGGAGAATTGAGTAACCGAAGAAGTAAAGAAGACCGACACCATCTGGAACTTTGCAAAAAAAGCGCAACGAATAGAGTATGACGGAGACATTTCGTTTCGATCCTCAGCTTCAACTATGGAGCGAAGAGGATTGAGACCCAAGAAGACGCGCGCACTAATGTATTAACCGCTACTAAACTGGTCAGACATTAAGTGAGAAACACAACCAAGGCTCTGCCTCTCCTAAGTCACCAAATTCCTGCGTGAATTATGCAATGGCGCTCGTCTGACGGAGTGAAGGGACGTCGTATATCAAGGTCTAAGTTGTAAACACACTATAGCGTGTGTCAGACTTAATGCACGCGTCCGTTCTAACTTGGTTATTACCGCACCTCGAGGCAGCTCTGCACAAGGCCGCCAATGAAACTGCAGTAGACATCAGATGCGTGGGGTTCACGACAGTGGCGCTTGCTTGTCGGTTGGCCGTTTCTGCAAGCCAGGGGTCGTTTTCTTTACGCTTCTACCCCTGGCTGATCGTCTCCGTAAAGCTGGAGATTGAGCGGAGTAGAACTATGTCGTTATTGCAATAGACTTCGCTGCGTTTGCCGTGGTAACAGCGCAGATACCCGCCCAATTCGAAGACGGATACACGACTGGTGGAAATCCCAATACATAATGAACCATTCACGTCCGAAACATTGCGTGTGATACGAGTAGCGTGTGGCTGAAATCACCCAAAATATGATATCGCACGACAGGATGCCGATCACACTCGTCGTTGGCTAAGATTAATAGAAGAGTTTTTGAACGGAAGGTGCCAGGGGTACATACGGACTGGTACTGACGTATGCAGCCGCAGCGACCCCTGGCGCGCGAGGATGGTCTCTGCGTATTCAGGCCCTACAATAAGCAACGAAACCGTCTCAGGCATTCATCAGAGTATATCACCCGAATGCACTTATTATTTGTGTTAATCAAATAAAGTTAGTATGATGTTGAAATGTGTACGCATCACGTTGTGATTCATGTACATTTACTACAAGTTATTGGTAATAGAATATTCATAATTATTAGTTTAAACATTAGAAAGTTTCTGCGATGTCGGCGTCATTTCTTGGGCTGATCGCGCTACTACACGATCGGTACGATTGTTGAACAATCAAATTCATTGCGCGATACCTGGAGAGAGAAGGGAGACGAGATTGGGGTGTTTGCAGACACACGCTATTGTCATCTACACTGCACGTCTTGAACATAGGATAGGACGCAACAAACATTACAGTTTAATTTTGATTTTCCCCTCCTAATATGCCAGTCATAGAAAAGCGTTTTGAACGATCTTGGGAAAGGAAAGGAAGTGCTTTGCATTATGGAACCATGCCAAGTGGTGCTGGGAAATAACGTCACTGCTTCCGGTTTATGGGTAATTAATACAGTGACCGACACTAATGTTACAAATTACGGTTTACAATAATACAGGTGTGTAAAATGTACAGACATTTACCATATCATGATGTGCATGAATATTGGATATACGTGTTAGCTCAATAACCTGGTTCGATATTGAACACAGCTGATAGGAAACAAGCACTATCATTTCTGCAATACTAGTAACATCATACGTTTCTAGACAAATGCAGTACAATAAGTATACATATTTGCTTGGCACTGTCATGTTCAACTGTGACCTCCGCATACTACATATAGAAATACGCTATCATTTCTGCAACATCGGTAACATTATACCTTTCTAAATCAAGAAGCATGCAATACGGTAAGTGCGCATGTTCGCTTGGCAATGTCGTGCTCAATTATAACCTGCGTGCTCTATATATAAGACGGTGTACGGTACACACAAGCTGTTGGTGCTGGGTATCCAGACTAAAGCATAGCCGATCAGGTGGCAGTATTTGACGATTTCCTGTTGCATTTCCTGCCTGGCTGCTAACATGTTGTAACACCTTACATACCCTTATTTCTAAATTAACGAACACCGACTGGGTGCGAGTTTATTAATAATCAAATTAGTGTCACGTAATAGGCATGTAGTAAACATTGATTGCACCGCGGGTTTGGATGAGAAATGAAGAATGAAAAATATAATTATCATACCAAAATGTCAAAGTAAACGATCATGCATGTATCATGCGAATATAACGTATTTGTGATTATATTTCAGTGACTCTTTTGCTCAGTTTTTTTACCGAACCTGGTGTCAGTCAGCAGGCATTTGCATATCAGTTTGTCGATATGTTCATGTCAGTCGGCCTTTCAGTGAGCAGGTATTTGGAGATGCAACTACGAAGGTGGACTTCTGTACTCAATTGAACGTAGTGTTCGACCCAATTCATGTGTCACATTTCACGGCCAAATCTTGATTAAAAGCGAATCGATGTTGTGACTGTCTATAACGTAGTAATCACAGCGCAGGAGACTGTGACGTAGGTCTAGGGAGCCTTTTAAAAAGGTCAATCAAAAGCCTATTTGCACCGGCAGCTAAGGCTCTTTTGGCACTCACCAAGAACTACCTTGCCATGTTTGTCATTGGATGCAACTGTATTTTACGGATCGAGCGTTGGAAATATTGTATTCCACGACGGCATAATTCGTTAAAAAGCATGTCTCAATTGTGTGGCACTTTTGTGTCTTCATAAATATAAAGAGTTTTTTTATAAGAGGTATACAGTTTGTCTCTAAATGTCAACAAGCTATATGTATATTGTAGTAGACAAAGTTGGGAGGCAATTATTACAAGAGGATGACCAGTCAACCACTGTCCAGAGGTCCTAAATACGGCGCTGCTTAAATGCTTAAATTTTACTAGAAATAAGATATCCACAATCTTCATTAATCCACCGAGTCCACACTGACTCTTCTTCCCTAGCCAACAGCAGGTGGGGATTATATAGCCTTCTATATTCGAACCAGGAAAAGAAGATACACGTCCGCATTGGTGCAGCCGGCTAAATAAAGCGAAGACGACAGAAAGTATTTGTCTAGACCAGCAGCAGCGACATTTATAGCTGCCTAAGATTATACGTCTTACACTATCGAACACAAGATAGGGGCCTGTAAATTCTTATATTATGCGTCGTCCATTCCTCTAGTCTGCTCAAGGCACTTAATCCTTAGTGCTTGCAGACCTGTTCAATTGAACACTATCTCCATGCACTTTCCTGGGAAATTTTCAGCCACGGTGCAATTAATGCGCGCAAACAATTCGTACACAACTACCCTCCACTGTTTATAACCAGACACTCATGTATGCAGTGTACTAAGCATCAAGGAACTTGTGTTAACGTATCCTGACAGTATCGAGAAACTATTAAATAACACATCAGGAGATATTCGCTGTTGTCAGTTTCATAGAATGTGTAGCACATCACTGGCTGACAAAATCACGTGTGGGTGGAAGTTGGATCCCAGGAAACCGTCCATACATAATTTTATATCGTCTCATGTCATGTTTAATAATATCGATGCTACTACTACTACTACTACTACTACTGCTACTACTACTACTACTACTACTGCTACTGCTACTGCTACTGCTACTACTGCTACTACTACTACTACTACTACTACTACTACTACTACTACTGCTACTACTGCTACTACTACTACTACTACTACTACTACTACTACTACTACTACTGCTACTACTGCTACTACTGTTACTACTACTACTACTACTACTACTTGTACTACTGTACTACTGCTACTACTGTACTACTACTACTACTACTACTACTACTACTACTACTACTACTACTACTACTACTACTACTACTACTACTACTACTACTACTACTACTACTACTACTACTACTACTACTACTACTACTACTACTACTACTACTACTCTACTACTACTACTACTACTACTACTAACTACTACTACTACTAGTACCACTACTAGTACCACTACTAGTACCACTACTAGTACTACTACTAGCTAGCTAGCTAGCTAGTTCAGACCCAGATGGAACACGCTACATAGTTTATCACGCGTAACTTCTCCCATCAACACAGAATTTCCACCTTTAGTTACCAAACATTTTGACGCATTGTTCAAAGTTAAGTTGTTATGCTACTGTTTGGAATTTCCTCGCGCCTAAGTGATATCGTCGATCCTTCTGAGTTAATGACTGGCACGTGCGCCAGTAGACCACTTACTCTCTCTCTCTTCCGGCTTCGTGACGACGACGCGCGGCTTCTGTTACAGACGCTAATGAACGGAGTACTCCGCAGCTAGTCCACACCACATGGAACGCAATTCCCAAGAGTAACAGCAACTCTATGAAAAAGTCTTGGCGCTGCACGTTATAATACTTACATTACCATCTCCTGCAGTCATAACGTCATGTGTAAGATGATCCTTAAAAAACATCTCGCGGCATGTAACGAACCAATGCATCCAGGTTGTTCAACTGCAACGCACACGTCGTGTCACGCTGGAGAATCATTCGGTCTTTTGGAGGTTCCACGTTGACATGTCACACCAATCTTGCCATTTCGGCGAAAGAAATTGTCAGTGAATGGGCGACATATTTAAAAAAAAAAACACCAGATGTAACATTAGTAGTATAAAAAGTATAAAGTATTCAAATTGTCAGAAGTGTGTGCCATGTGTGGTCCGTGATTCGTGAGTCAACCTGTTTTTTCCTTCACCAACATGGTCTAGACGTCTCTCGATAAGTATTCCACCACCTGTGTAAACCATGCATGTCGTATTCAGTGAAAAAGAAACCATCAAGAATACTGAGTCACAAAATCCGAACATTTAAAGCGGCTTTTATATGGGTTTAGCTCATAATAAATCATGTTCTTTCATGTAGTGTCTGAACTGTGTTAATCGTGTGATTTCAGTATTCGATTAAATAAATGATAACAAGTGCCTATATTTGTTAAAATGACAGAACGAATTGAGTTATATTTGGTATGTTGCCACAATTATTTTTAGGCCGATATCGGTATTTCAATCAACATAATCAGTCAGTCACAATATGTTTGGGAGATAGAGAAGGGAATCGGTGTGTGTGTGTGTGTGTGTGTGTGTGTGTGTGTGTGTGTGTGTGTGTGTGTGTGTGTGTGTGTGTGTGTGTGTGTGTGTGTGTGTGTGTGTGTGTGTGTGTGTGTTATATATACATATATATATATATATATATATATATATATATATATATATATATATATATATATAATTGAAACGCAGCTCGCTTTAAAATGAATACCGACATGCCGACCAAGTTCACTGACCTATGTAGCTGGCAGTTCAGCCAAACCATTTACAGAAGGCGTAACAATTAGAAAGTAAGAGAGAAATGACACATTATTCAAGAGACACGAACCCAAAGCCCCTACATAACATCCACCTCTAGAAGGCCACCCCATTCCTCAAGCTATATCTCCCAAACATACTGACAAAAACCATGACAAACCTAATACGCAGTCATTTACTCTGATGAAACGATAATTAAACATTCCTAACTTAACATAGACTATGAGGCGTTGACGTTCAACCAGTAACTTCACAACATGCAACGTTGCTGCTTATTAAAAGGAATACATTCACTTAAGGAAATTTAAATTATCCAGCGCAAAATCGACAAGATAATTTGCTTTAGTTATAATGAGGTTTACAGCAGGGGCACATTTAACGCTTGGAGGAAAGTCGAAGAGGTGATGGGAGACAGACGCAACTCATGGAAACGTAAATGAAATGTGCTCAGCTCGTGTGTTACCCCGGCAGATGTGAATGTATTACAGACGCTATAACACTAACAGAGAAACAAGAGGAGAAGGTCCGGGTTTGCGAAACCAACCTGGTACGAAGAATCGTGGGAGTTAAGAGAGCTGATTAGAGAATAACGGATGAATTGAGTGTGGAGGCTGGAGTGGAGGACATTTTTAAGAAGAAATTGGCGAGGAGTAGTTTGACATGGGCTGGCCATGCGGAAAGGATAGAAGATGAAAAACTGTATGAGAGAGCAGATGCTCAGAAGATGGAGGGGAAAAGCGGGGAAAGAGGACCGATGTTGTGATGGGGGATTGCTTAAAAGAGACCTAGAAAGAGAAGGAGAAGAATGGAGAAAGATTGCAATTGATAGAAGGAATTAGAGACTGCTGATAGAGAACGTAGAGAGAGAAAAGTGAGATGAAGAAAAAAGACAATGAAACGGAAATCATGGCCAACTCATCTCTGACGATAGAGATGCCAAGAAAACAACAACAATGAAATGCAGCCAGCCAGCCAGCCACAGCTATTAGCCACAGCCAGAAGAAGACAGCCCAGCCAGACAGAAGACAGCAAGCAGAACACGAAGAAACACATTGCGAAGAGACAGAGAAGCACAAGCACAGCCAGACGAGACAGAAGCAGCAGCCAGTAGAGCCCAGCCAAGACAGACCAGACCAGACCAGACAGAGAAGAGAGAGAAAGAAGAGAGAAGAGAGAAGAAGAAGAAGAAGCAGAAGAAGAGAAGAAGAAAGAGAAGACCAGCCAGCCAGCCAGCCAGCCAGCCAGCCAGCCAGCCAGCCAGCCAGCCAGCCAGCCAGCCAGCCAGCCAGCCAGCCAGCCAGCCAGCCAGCCAGCCAGCCAGCCAGCCAGCCAGGCAGCCAGGCGGCGAGGCAGGCAGGCAGGCAGGCAGGCAGGCAGGCAGGCTGGCAGGCAGGCAGGCAGGCAGGCAGGCAGGCAGGCAGGCAGCCATATACATGCAGACAGAGGGACACACAGACAGAGTAAAACTGCCAACACATAAATAAGAGATGACGTGATCCGTATTACGCATTCTCGTGAAATCTCCAGCTTTAGTAATTACTTGAATCGATTCTATATGTACACTTAAACTCTCTTATTTTACCAATTTTGCTAAATGGTCCTTTTTGCTAAATGACTTTGGAATAAGACCGGGGAACACAATCTATTACAACAAACGGAAACCGTATTAATATCATGCCCTCGTGAATGTGACAGCGATATTAAACTCCACGCCGTGACTCGCGAATCTCCCTTTGACGAAGTTAACAGAGTTCTAGGAAATGCAATTCGATCTGTCGAGAACTGGCGTGCCACCTCCTTTCTGCCGTCAGCAGTAACCGCATAGGGCATGAAGGAGAAGGAAAATAGTTTAAATTCTCAGCGTGATGAATCGTGACGCTCAGCACCAAGTTAAAAAAATGACATGAACGTCGAGACGACCATACATCGAGCCTATGCACTAGTCTATCTTGTAGTGTTGACAGTTTCGTTCATCCCACACTGCCTGTGTATTTAGGATGATACACTAAAGGAGTTTGTACGTTTTACCCAGTATACGTATATTATCCCAGGGGAAGTCAGTGATCACGCTAAGGGGTAAATTTACTAAGTCGTTTATTCACAGATCGGCAGCCTTAAAAAAGTCCACTATTCCACTGGATTTTGCTTCCAGCGACCCGGGTTCACTTCCGGTCGTAGATGACTCCGTCTACGGGTGTTTAGCAGGACGTGCCAGACCATGGCACTACCGAAGATAGTCGGGAACACATCATTACTTGTATACACTAACTGCAGTGGATCTGTAGCAAGGTATGTAAACATGCAGTAGTTGTAGGTTAATTGTTAATTAAATGATATCAGTAAGTATTACATCTGAAAGACAATTATTCTTTTCTTATAGTGCAGTGCTTAGTCATGTGGCAGTCATTGCTGGAAGAAGATTAATTATAAGTTAGGAGTCCTGACAATGACATATATTTAGGATCTATAAAATGAGTGCGTATATGTGTGGTTGATTGATTTATTAATTGATTGATTGTTTGATTGATTAAGTGAGTGAGTGAAACAGTGAGTGATTGATTGAGTGACTGAGTAAGTGATTAAGTGAGTGAGTGTGTGCGAGAGAGTGGGAGAGAAAGATAGTGATAGAGCAAGTGAGTGAGTGAGTAAGTGAGTGAGTGAGTGAGTGAGTGAGAGAGTGAGAGAGTGAGTGAACAGAGTGAGAGAAGGAGTGAGTGGGTGAGTGGAAGAGAGAGAGGATGACTGGGAGAGTCAGTGGGTGAATGAGCGAGAGCGAGAGCGAGAGCGAGAGCGAGAGCGAGAGCGAGAGCGAGAGCGAGAGCGAGAGCGAGAGCGAGAGCGAGAGCGAGAGCGAGAGCGAGCGATGGACCTGGCGAATGAGTGCGGAAGACCGCTGAATGTACAACAGATAGTTGCATGTATTGTACAGCTGGACGTTGTCCTACAGAAGTATCTGTTTCAAGGTTTCAAGCATCTGTCTCTGTCGGTCTCACTGCCAACACCATGAAAATGGCTTGGTACACAAAGGCCTGCGTCCCACACCAAAGAAACCAGATTCTTCATAGAATGCATTCGTACGACATGCCGTGAACTCTATTCATATATTCAACCCATCGCCCAGGGACTGTTCGGTTCAACGATTCGGAGAAAAAACGGATATAAACTGACTCCAGCTTTATTACGTCGTAATCTGTTAAGTGCACGCGTTTATTGCAGTGATCTCTATAAAATAATCGATACAACGTAACGGTCGACCACACAAACTATCCACTGTTGCGTGTTTTGTACGCGACCACTACGTCACCTGTCTGGCTGAATGATAAATCTAATTATCCCGCATGTCGAAACCATTATATCAT
>JAODUO010000328.1:547500-652500 GCA_025642075.2 Ridgeia piscesae
AGCGATAACATACACGGGGCGGGGTGGCGTGGAGAGGGTCACAGTTGGCTGCGTTACGGGGAGTCGAGAGTCTATCGGGTTTGCACGTCGGCGTCTGAGCCTTTATTGCCGACACAATGACGGTTAAATGCTCACTTTGCAACTCAATCATATCGAGCATTTCTCTTGTCGTTTATCGTAAGGAACGGTGTATTGGGTAGCGACGGCTGTTGCCGGTCACTGACGTTAACAGGTGGATGTATAAACGAACCGCCTGACAAGTTCCGCTGCCAGACGACAGCCAAGAGCTGAGAGGTGATCCATGTAATGTTCGATTGCCGCGAATCTGACGGCATGTCAACGATAAACAGTTCGCTAGTGTTGCATTCGCGAAGCTTATTGGTTCGACACATGTTAGGCGTATTGTCGACGCGTTGTTTTATGTACTAGTACCGGGTATAAATAACCTGTTCGTTCGTATATGTGGTCGGGTGGGTTGCTAGAATTGCAGCCTTAACAGCGCAGTTCTCGCAAGCTTTCGTTGTGTCTCGTGCTTCGAGAACCAGACATCGGTATGTGGACCGTTTTCCAGTTTCCCCCCGTGTGTTAATTAAATACCCGGGGGTACGTGTTTATTCCCTGTGTAGAAGAATTGGTTGCTAGTATCGCCTCCGTGAGATAAAACTCGAGGTCCACTTACACATACACAAGGCCTCTCGTAAATTGTGTGAGTGCACTTCTAGAATCATTGCAACTAATCTGCAGAATAGGAATATAGAGGGACACGCGGACAGGGTTGGGAGTTGTTGACAGGAACAATACAAACCGCAGAGTCAACGCACTAGTGTCATACTACCAGCGCTGCTGTTGTCCGCCTAATCTGGGTTTATTCAAGGAAGGTAACCGATAGCGTTCTCCCCGATAACTACCGGACATACTTTCGCGTCACTACAGCCGCTTCGGGTAACGCGAGCGACACTAACACCGGGCCACGGGCTGGAGTGTTTCGGTGTAGTTGGCGAGGTAACCTCGCGTCTAATCCGGTGTATACCGATGTCAAACAGCGCATTGTCCGAGCGATTCGCCGAAATGCTGTTTGTCCAGTAAGGAGAACCCGCGTGCACACCCAAAAAACAAACACTTGGTCAAACACTGTGCGCTATCTTTAGCTTGGCACCCGGGAGGCACAATATATTATAGTCAATAAATGTAACATGCGTCGAGCTATGTATGGCACATGCTGGAAATAGCTATTGTGTACCGAGTGAGTGAGATTGGGTCTAGCTCTTTAGCGGGAGATCCCGGGGAAGACTTTAGGAATCACATGCACCCTCTCGTGGAATGTCAGATGCAAGTCTGCACGTATATGATCACGCACAGACACACAGTCCCTATGTATATATATATATACATAGATGACCAATAGACTTACCTGTATAGCCGACTGTCCAGTCAAGTCTCGGTCCGTTGTAGTGCGTACCGTCCGACGTCCAGCCTTGTGTGAGGCGTGGAAGTTAGTCCGATAGACACCAGCGCCCGATGTGCACGCCTGTCGCCGCTGGAGGAAGATAGCTCGCTAGCAGGCCTCACTGTTCGCTCTTACGCTGGCTGTCAGCCGTGTACAGCGCAGCTATGTTAGTGACGTCCGAGACTAGGCGGGTCACTCGCTCACCGCCCGCCGCCCGCCGCCCGCCGCCCGCCGCCCGCCGCCCGCCGCCCGCCGCCCGCCGCCCGCCGCCCCGCCGCACCCGCCGCCAGTGTAGAAGCACGGCGTGTCGAGGGTATGCGCAGCGTACGTATGTGTGTGTATGTACAGGCGTACATACGTGCGTATTAGGATAAGGGAGGACGTATGTGTGAGCGTGTGCACGTGCGTGCGACGCTGCGCACACATGGATGTGTGTACATATATACATACATAATACATACATACATACATACGGACATACATACATACATACATACATACATACATACATACATACATACGGACATACATACATACATACATACATATATACATATATACGTACGTACATACGTACATGTAACATACATACATACATACATACATACATACATACATACATACATACATACATACATACATACATACATACATACATACATACATCATACATACATACATACATACATACATACATACATACATACATACATACATACATACATACATACATACATACATACATACATACGAGACATACATACATACATACATACATACATACATACATACATACATACATACAACACACACACACACACACACACACACACACACACACACACACACACACACACACACACACACACACACACACACACACACACACACACACACACACACACACAGCATCTATTACATCTATTACATATAAGAGTGTGTGGAGTACGTAATGCACGTACCCACTCAGGTTTGGACTTCATTTTTGTTATCGCGCCGTCTTTCATCCCGTCTCGCCATTATGCCATCCCCGGACAGTCCCTGGTGATTGAATGTCATTAAGCCCTGTTATAGATAGACAATCTAGTGACAGATGACGTCACTATAGCGGTGACCAAACGAGTCGTGCATCTTTTGGGCCTAATATTAGATTCAAAAACCGAAGTGATGCGTCACTGTCAGATCTTCATCTTCAAACGGAAAGAGGTTCATAATAGATGCATTAGTGCATTCATTATTAACTACTCATATGCTAGGAGTATGGGAATTTATGATTATTTGCTTGCATGTTGAAATGACATGACCGAGACAGGATTACAAGCAAAAGGTAGTTGACAACTACTGCGTCTGTAGAAAATATTTCACAATTAACGAAGGTATACTGATAAAGAGACCATGGAGATTTCGACATCCTTCCATGTTCCTTCTGAAGTCCATTTGTACAATAACATCTAACGGTGAACGTGTGATCTGATCTGATGACGGATGAACTGAGACTGTTGATATGTCAGTATTCTGTCTAGGTCGTGAACGTTGATTTTATGTTGTTTTGTGTTAATATTCTTCTTTCTTTTTATTGTTTATAATTATGGTGTTTGGTGCATACATCAATTTTTTTAAGACTGGTGGTTTTTCATTTCCTTTTTTGGGGATTAATAAAGTTCATCTTATCTTATTATTTTATCTTAAACAGAAACGAGGAAAAGAGGAAGACCAACATTAAGATGACGTCATTGCGTCAGGAGAGAGCGGAACTGGAAAGATAGGAGGTAATTCTTAACACGTAGAGACGACTCGACAAGAGACAAACCATAGGGCACGATCGAAGGCGAGTGAGAAGAGACGAACCAGATACACGAATCCATGCGCAAAACGTGGTTTATCGCATTCTTTCTCGCCGATCTTGCGAATTAAAACGATCCACCGACATTCGCGGAGATGCGGAGTGTATTCGTTGTGACACAGAACCTCCCGAGGGCTCGAACCTTGTGGTGGCGTTCGTTAGAACACACGAACAACGTGTATGATTATCCGAGAGACACGTACCGCCCGGTACGTCTGTGTTTGGATGAACGTACTGCCCGCAGCCTCGTACGCAGATCCCAAGACGTACATTTGGCAACGATATGTTGATGCTGATGTTGATGTGGTTTTGTTCCACCTTAGCCCGCGGGTTGAACGTCGACTAGAAGTTGGACAATCGTCTTCGAAGTGTTACGATACAACGCAGCTTTCACATCCGGGATGGTTTGAACGTGTCATGACCAATTGCGTGATGTCGTAATGTTCGTAAACGTTTCACCAATCAGTAACAAGAAAAGAACATATGTCGCGGTGGTTTAAGCATTCGGGGGCTTGTGTCATTTCCAGGAACAAAGTGAATGGACTGAAACAAATACGCAGTAGTGTGGTTTTTCGTGAAAAAGAGCGATTGCCGTGTGAGTGTTTCTAATTAAAAAGAAAAACAAGAAACACAGTACTTGTAGCCTAGTAATGCAATGCTACATCCTTCATCTTCGCAGTCGTCGTTTAGAGGCAGTTAGCGATCATGGCACTCTAAATCCCGCGGTGTGTGTGTGTGCGTGCGTGCGTGCGGGCGTGCGTGCGTGCGTGCGTGAACAAACCAATGTGTGAGTGAGTGAGTGAATGATTGAGTGCGCGCATGCGCGAGTGTAGCGGTGTACATGTTCGAGTGCATGTGTATGGCTGTGTGCGCGCGCGAGTGTGTGAGGGTGCTTGCATGCGTGTTTGTCGCAAAGGATCTGTTATATTGCTTCCATGTCCACGTTGCCAGCCTCTCCAGCAGGTTATGTCGTGACCTCCTAGGGTTATATTCCCTCTAATGCGCACGATCCTTCTCAATATGCGGAAGATCGCTGAATTAGTTGTACAGCCAAATGTTGTCCTCAAAGTGCCCGTCTCTGCCAGTCTTGCTGCTTGAACCATTAACACGGTATGATTCAGAAAGGTCTGCAATCCACACCAAAGAAACAAAATTCGCCGTACATGTACGACGTCCAGTAAAACAGAGAATGGTCGATTAAGACATGGCGCAAGAAATTTAAAGAACGGAAATCAACTTGATTATTATGACAAGTACGATACCCCGTTCACCACGAAGCTCGTGAAATGTATTCATATACTAACACCAAAGCTGAATTCAGTTCAAAACCTCGAAGAGAAAATGGCAAATACTGAATGCAGCGTTGTTGCGTCGTAATTGGTTAAATAAATACACGCTATTGATATGGTGATCTCTACAAAACAATCAATACATTGTCAACGCTAGACTAAGCACTTTAACCGCTGATACACATTTTTGTACACCCCTATTACGTCACATCCCTAGTTATATCATAAATATACTTACCACACATGTCCATTCCATTACGTCACACATCACGCTGAGCGTAACATACATAATCCCACATGCGCCGGTTTAGAAGCAACGTAGCCTGTTCGGTTCAACGGTAAACTCAAGCCCATAAATCGGAACATATTATGAAGTAATTACTAGGTAACGATGCACAATAATTACGTGTATATTACTGTCAACAGTAACGCGGAACAGGTAGCAATTACCGTTAGGTGTTGATGCATCACATTTGGTTTGATCAGCAGTGACGACAGTGAACTGAGTATTAGTATACCATGTGTTGAAAGCACGACACGACATTGGTGAGGAGAGCAGGCATGGATTGTCTACATGACATCGTTAATTGTCGATGGCGGATACTTGCTGGATATATTCAACGTGTATCAAGAGATCGGATATCAGATATTGCGATTGAGTGGGGCTTGAAGGTGACAGTAAAAGCAGAGAAAGTCCGACTGAGACGTGGCGCTAGATATTTAAATAAGATCTGACAGAAACGGAAATCAATTGGATTATTGTGACTTCTAAACTTCTCACGGAAAAGATAGAAAATTAGCAGCACCTCATGTTTTGCTATTGTCATCATTCAGTCTGTCACAAGATCAAGTTAACTGTTTTTTTCCAATTCAATTTAATTTCGACACCACACCAGGGATGTTTACATGTAAAAGTATAATTAAAAGGTAAAAAATTAGTGTTAGAGAACGATTAGGACTATAGAAAGATTAGGACCAGAGAAAGAGTAGGACTAGTGCTCATTCACAGTATGCTATTAGTAAAATCATGATACCGTAAGAGTGAAATAAAACATGTCTATTATAAATAATGTTTTTGTATGTAGCATACACAGTAATTTCTAATGAATGTCAGTCGTGTTGCAGAGCTAAGTCAACCTGAACCAATTTGTCTTACAGTGTCGTGTCTTGCTCAAGTCCCGATTCGGCGCACCGAATTGCAAACTAATGCCCCTGTCTGGTGGAACTGGAGGTTTCGTTTCCCCGTACCACCCTTTCCAACCCTATGTCAGCGCTGTAGCCGAAGTGGTTTCGTTTTGTCGGCTGTGTCCTCGTTGTATCAACTGGTATAATAATTCAGTCTCTCAATAACGCTGTCGTGCCGCACATCCCGTTGTCCTTTGAACTGTGAAAGACGAAGAATATAGTTATGTGTAAACTACAATAATAGTGCTACGTGGTGGTTGAGCAGAAGGATCTATCGATCGAAGGAACCCGGTTTGTGTTCTGGTATCGACCGCCTTCGTTTCACAAACCAGCGAAGCCGGACATCTCTAAATTTCTCCTATACTCCATCAAAACCCGCTAGCACTTGCATTTCCTGATTTGTTTTATGTTCCCTCAGTTTCAAACACTGGCCTTCTATAAAATGCTCTTCTTTCTAACCCTGCGTAGCTCCGTCTCGACCTAGAATCACACGCAAAGCTTCTAGCTGCTGCTGAGATGATCATTTTAAATGCAAACGCTTGTTTCGAGTCGTTAATGAGGCTGCCCTTTGCAAATGCACGATCACACCAGACCCACACAAATCTCTCCAAATTGCATCACATGAAACATTACCGTCGGGTAATGCACCAACCCTCCTATAAAATTGCACCATCACTTCCTGTTGTGTCTCCACCAAAATCATACATAGAACTGGTGTATAATCAAGAAGGGTAGTTAGATATCTAACATAGAACTGTTTTATAATCAAGACGGGTTGTTAGATATCTAACATAGAACTGTTTTATAATCAAGAAGGGTAGTTAGATATCTAACATAGAACTGTTTTATAATCAAGAAGGGTTGTTAGATATTTAACATAGAAATGTTGTATAATCAAGAGGGGCTGTTAGATATCTAAATATTTAACATAGAACTGGTGTATAATCAAGAGGGGGTGTTAGATAGCTAACATAGAACTGTTGTATAATCATGAAGGGTAGTTAGATATCTAACATAGAACTGTTGTATAATAAAGAGGGGCTGTTAGATATCTAACATATAACTGTTGTATAATAAAGAGGGGCTGTTAGATATCTAACATATAACTGTTGTATAATAAAGAGGCCTGTTAGATATCTAACATATAACTATTTTATAATCAAGAGGGGCTGTATCTAACATAGAACTGTACAGACAAATGCGTAACAGGATACAAACATCAACAGCTGTATGTAACACCTATCTGGCCTTATACTGAGTGTATACTTGACACTGTACACATATTAATTCTCACTTCTTTTAAAATATGTACAACCCGAAATGGAGTGAGTGCCCTGGTTGAATGGTCACGCATGCGCGATGTCGCACTCTTTTATAGCCACTACTATCATTTGTCTGAACCCTTGCGCCAAACAGTGATACCAACGCAACGTTTGTAAGTTGCTGACATTTCGTAGGGCAACGTTAATCGGTAGTACATGATTATAACTCCATAATCACACTCGACCTTTAAATTTGGTGTCCGAAGAACATCTACGGAAGTTGTGGTGCAGTAAAGTCGTTTGTGTTCTTCGCGTTGGTGAGTGTTAATAGGCAGGCGTCATCTTGACTGTACTTGATTAGAAAGCAAGACGTTTCGTGACAACTGGTAAAGCTATAATCGTGCATCTTTTCTTGCGGTCCCGCATGTATTACTTATTTCTGCGGCATTAACCATGCACTTTCACCCAGCGTATATATGTACTCCGTACTAACCTGATAGCCATAGCCTACTTTACGACTGTCTGTAGTACCAGTATCTCGGCAGCTGGAAGGACTTCGCTGCGAGGGGCGTGCCGTAATTATGGCACAAGAACCAGTTTGAGATTAGTTGTATACAGGTCAAACTGTTTGAAATACACGATAAAGCAAGTAGATGTCGACCAGCTAATATTTCCTGAAATCTCGAGGTGGAGTACAGCCGCTGTAATGTACAGACAGCCCATAAGGATGGATCTAGGGGAGTGAGTGAGCGTCCTCCCAGTGCCCCCTTGGACCAAATTCATATTAAGTTCACTTCTTCAGCTAGCTTGGGTACAAAGATGTGGAAACCCTCATGATGTGTCCAGCAAATGTTCACGTCACGCGCAACCACAAAGTACGTGAGTGTAACAAACACCATATCTATATAATACTATATATTTATATATATATATATATATATATATATATATATATATATATATATATATATATATATATATATATATAGAGTTGTGTAATATTTAGTTCAATTTGTGTGTTTCTCTCCAGCTAGTTGTCATAACAATGTATACGCACTTACTTTGTTGTAGTAGAAGTGACATCACTTTTACCCCCTCACATCCGCCTAGGAGAGTAATCTTCTGCCGATATTGTCATCAGGGTGGCCTTACGCCAGAAGAGGGTAGAAACGCTGATTGAGTCTAGGGTCAACTATGAAATAAAACTTGTTTAAGATAATACTACACTACAATGAACTTATATCCACACACAAATAAACATAAATACATACATGCAGTTGTTAACTTCATGAAGCAGGAATTATGGCAGCATTAGCCTCGATTACCCAGGCTCCGTGAGGTGGCAGCACTTTCAGCCCCTCACACGGATAACATTCAAAAGTATGCTAAATAAGTCATTAAACTGTCTTCTCGGCGAAGTACGCAGCCGAGTGACAGTCGGTTCAGCGAGAATATTCTTCAGCACGACTCCGTTGCCGCGATGTTGGACAACCGGCAGAAAGGACGCAGTTGACGATTTGTCGCCATCGCGCCGACGCAACTTCAATGCTGTCTTCGCTCAGTTTATTTGACAATCATAGGAAGGCGGAAAATAATGATTTATTCGTCATTTCGCTGTTGTCGGACATGGCGTCAGATGACCCAGGCGAATGCGAGAGGTTAACAAGTGCTGCCATCTCACGGAGCCTGGGTAATCGAGGCTAAGAGTAGATTTGGACAATTTTCATTGATTTCAAATGGAGGTGTTGGAGATTTGCCGCAGTTCGGGGGATCTAGTATTGCAAAATTGTCGTGATGTCAAAGGAGGTACTTTTGAAGATTTGTCGCGGATCGAGAGTTATTACATTGCGGATTTATTTCTGGAACCAAACTGCACTGCCATTGAAGCTCACGAAATGGTGATACATGTTCAGAAATATACCGTGGCTCTGTGCTCTTCAAATCACGGTCACATATCCTCTAAATGGTATGTTCATATATCTGGGAAATGGTTTACATGCGTTTCAGTCCCCATTTACACGTTATTTGAAATGCAGGACACCATTATTGGACTGTACTTTATTTCAGATAGGGAATAAAAATATTAATGTGTTCACGATTTAAGTGCAATTTTCCATAGCTTGAATTATAAATTGTAATTATAATAATATAATAAAGTTTTTCAGAGACTGAATGATAAAGGTGCCCTCGTACAACACTGGCTCTGTGTTTATGGTTTGATATGTCATTTGCCTTATACAACTGTCAATTGTCAATCATTGTAGGCAGTGTATGTCACTTTTAAATAACACGTACATATCTTTCCCCAAAAAATGAAATCTCAAACATTTTGCTAACACCACTGGTTTTAGTCTATAATCACATTCTTCATAATTGTAGTCATATTGCTTACATTATTCGTACCGTACATATATCAACATTATATACATTCATACACTATTGTGCAGCAAACTCGAGTCATTACGACGATTTGGTACATTTTAAATGGTGCCCAAATATCACGGGTCTGATTCATATATTTGGACCAGGGGATCCAAATATCACCGGGTCCAAATTTCGGCTAATAACTGTTTGTATCAGTTTCCACACAGTGGCGTTTAGACACTTCTATATTGGACACCATCGTTTGATGCACAACCAGTCCGTCCAGTCGCTCAATCAGGTGACTGGTTCTGTGTATTTTAATATTTGCCTCTACATCCCAAACATTGCAAGTATCATGAGCAGCGGGTGGCTAAATCACCCCAAATTAGATTACATGACCGAAGGTCGACAACAGTCGTCGTGAGCAGTTTCATTGGCTGAGATTCTATTCAGACTTTTGCAAAGGTACCTGCCACGGGTAATGCCACCTGGTACTGATTTTAATCATCAGCAGCGAATTCTGGTGCTCGATGATGGAAGGTTGTATTGCTGCTTCTATATGAGGAATTACATTTATGTTACAGGCAAACCAGGCTTTAAAAACGTAAGCAAATTCACTGGGCATTTGATCACTGATGCATGAGTACTTATTCAAATGCGATCAAGTACTTTAGATGAGGAACAAGCAGGCTTCAGACAAGGACGCAGCACAACAGAGCAGATATTCAACCTTAGGATACTGTGCGAGAAGTACCTCCAACACCAGCAAGACCTCTATCACGTCTTCATTGACTTTAAGAAGGCGTTCGACAGGGTATGGCATGCAGCACTGTGGGCCACCATGAGGCATTTCAACATCAACGCCAACCTGATCAGAATGATACAGAACCTCTATGAGAAGGCCACCAGCGCAGTCTACCTTAACAACAGCATAGGGGACTGGTTCAGAACCACCGTCGGAGTAAGACAAGGCTGTGTGCTCTCCCCCACCCTCTTCAACATCTTCTTGGAGAGAATTATGACTGACGCACTGAATGACCATGAAGGGACAGTCAGCATTGGTGGCAGGAATATTTTTAAACTTGCGTTTTGCCGACGACATAGATGGCCTGGCAGGAAGGGAAGAGGAGCTAGCTGACTTGGTGGAGCGCCTTGACAAGACTTCTACAGCCTTCGGCATGCAGATCAATGCAGAAAAGACCAAACTAATGACCAACAACACCAATGGCTTCAGCACTGACATCAGGGTCAACGGCGAGAAATTAGATTGCGTCAACAGGTTCAAATATCTGGGAGCAATCATCGCAGATGAAGGATCTAAACCTGCAATTCTCGCCAGGATCGCCCAGGCCACAGCAGCACTCGCCAAACTCAAGACCATCTGGAATGACAGGAATATAGCGCTCAGCTCAAAGATCAGACTGGTGCGCTCCCTAATCATGTCCATATTCCTGTACGCCTGTGAGTCTTGGACACTAACAGCAGACACAGAGAGAAGGATACAGGTCATGGAGTTGAGATGCCTCAGAAAGCTCCTCGGCATCACCTACAGAGACCACATCTCCAATGAAGAGGTGCGAAACATAACTCGGCAAGCCATTGGGCCCCACGAAGACCTCTTGACCAGAGTAAAACAACGCAAACTGAAATGTTACGGGCACGTAACAAGATCTTCAGGGCTTGCCAAGACAATCCTGCAGGGCACAGTGCCATGAGGACGAAGACGAGACAGACAGAAAAAGAGATGGGAGGACAACATCCCGGAATGGACGGGCATGACACTGGGCGCCGCCATGAGGAAGACTGAGAGGCGAGAGGAATGGAGGGAGCTGGTTGCCAGGTCATCTGTGGCGCCCCAACGGTCCACTAAGACTACGGGATAGGTGAAGGTGAGGTGAAGGGTATCCACGAACATTTCAAATACTTCGGAATTTGACCCGTCGTTAACAACTGAGTCAAACTGAAAACCTGGCCTTTTTAGGATTGTGCGGTGTTACCCGGAACTTGCTAGAGCCAAGGGTATAGTATCCGTTAGCGCATGCGCCAGATACATCCGTTTCTTGCCACCGGGCCTTGCAGTAGAATATTTACACGAATAACCCGAAGTAGACACCCTGGCCATATGAAGTAGCTGCAAGCGGAATATACAAAATTTTGTTATATGTTATATTATTTAAAAACAAATTATTCTTTGAAATTACATTCCCACCGTAAACCTTATGGCAATGATGACTCACAGGAACGCAGATTCATGAGTACGTAGATCTTTATTATTACTAGTGACATTATTATTAGTGACATTTCCATTTTTAAATTATTTATTTATCTTTACTTAACAATTTTTTTTTAATTCGGATATATTTTAAATTACGTTTTATTGTTATTTATTCATATATAATCTGTGAGCGCATATATTAACATTGAGTTAGAAATCGCGCGATAGAAGAACTGTTATTATTATTACTAGTAATTCTTACATTACAATAACGAATAAGTTCACGTTATAACAGAAGGAGTTAACAATGACACCACCATTAGGCTCTTATGCAATACAAGTATATTATTTATGTTTGTGAGATTACAAGAAAACGGTATATAATACTATATACGTCACCATGCAATACAACTTTAGTTTATAAGCAATTGTTTGTATATACCGTTTAGTTGGTATTGCAAAGTTTTGTTTTATTATGTATACGATGGTGAGAAGTCGCTATTTCCCCGAAGCACTGATATTTAATGAATTATTTTGCTCTTCACTTCATTGTGCATCGTAATTATGTTTTAATCGGCTTATGTCAAAGGTTCTATTGCGATCATAATGCACATAATAGCAATAGAATAATGTGTTACTACTAACTTATGGGCACAATATCGGCATGAACATTTATAGATAGATTAAAAAAACGTACATCGCTGAATATAACATACAAACCATTCTTGCCACAGCAACAGTGTTGATTTTCTGTATTGCGTCTTTATCCGTACCGTGATAGAGAAGACGTTCGCTTACGGTCGAATCACCACAACGGTTCTACTGTTTGTCCACCGTGTACTTGAGACAGAGACCTGAATTCTGAAGTATCTAAGGCAACAGAGTCAGCATTAACTATGGCAATTCATAAACACCGTAATGTTTTTTTCTCTCCAATTTCATGTCCATGACGTGTTTTTTTAAATATATCCGATTTTATTTCAATTTTAATCAACGAATGTTTTATGCCAGCAGTCAGTATACAAATTCTGATTATAAGAATTAGTAAAACTATAAGTACTACTCTACTACACTACTACTACTACTAGTAGTAGTAGTATACTATTAACTATGGCAATTCATAAACACCGTAATGCTAATTCTGTCCATGACTGTAAAATATACTTTTTTCTTTTTCAACTGTTTTATGCCAGCAGTCAGTATACATACCTGATTATGAAATTTGTAAACTATAAGTACTACTCTACTACTACTACTACTACTACTATATACTACTACTACTACTACTACTACTACTGCTACTACTACTACTACTACTACTACTACTACTACTACTACTACTACTAGTACTAGCTAATACTACTACTACTACTACTACTACTACTACTACTATTACTACTACTACTACTACTACTACTACTACTACTACTACTACTGCTACTACTACTACTACTACTACTACTACTACTAGCTACTGCTACTGCTACTGCTACTACTACTACTACTACTACTACTACTACTACTACTACTACTGCTACTACTAGCTACTACTACTCTACTACTACTACTACTACTACTACTACTACTACTACTGCTGCTGCTGCTGCTACTACTGCTACTGCTGCTGCTGCTGCAGCTACTACTACTACTACTTCTACTACTGCTGCTTCTGCTGCTACTACTACTTCTGCTGCTGCTGCTGCTGCTGCTGCTGCTGCTGCTGCTGCTACTTACTATTACTTACTACTACTACCAGCCTATTTCTACTACTACTATACTACTACACACTACTACTACTACTATTACTTATATTACTAATAGTACTATTAATACTAGCAGATAAGCTTACAACCACGTAGGGGGCATCAAATGAAGGGCAGTATTTGTAACCGTTGCATTATTTGGAACTTAAGATTCTTACCCATAATGTCAAATGGAAAAGATTTAAATCTCAAAATAACCTATTTTGTTGTTTTCCTACAAATACCTCCCCAATTGCTACATAAGAAGCAAAAGCATCATGGGATTGAGGCACGAATAAACCGGTGCTGGAGAGAGTGCATTGACTACTGCTAATAAGTGCATAGGTACTGTTATGCAAACAATTGTACTCAACAATTCTGTAAATATAGTTTGTGGATGAGCGTGACCTTGTCATTTGTTGTGTTAATCATGAGGGTTTTCCCCTCCTGGTACTCACTGTTGTTTGGTGTCAGGTTTTACAAGCATTTCATACCAGACCGAGACCGGACCGGACCGGACCGGACCGGACCGGACCGGACCGGACCGGACCGGACCGGACCGGACCGGACCGGACCGGACCGGACCGGACCGGACCGGACCGGACCGGACCGGACCCCAGGACGGACCGGACCGGACCGGACCGGACCGGACCGACCGGACCGACCGACCGGACCGACGACCGACGACCGGACCGGACCGACCGGACCGGACCGACCGGACCGGACCGGACCGACGACCGGACCGGACCGGACGGACGGACGGACCGACGACCGACCGGACCCGGGCCGGACGGACGGACGGACGGACGGACGGACGGACGGACGGACGGACGGACGGACGGACGGACGGACGGACGGACGGACGGACGGACGGACGGACGGACGGACGGACGGACGGACGGACGGACGACGACGAACGAGACGACGACGAGACGGACGACGGACGACGGACGGACGGAGACGACGGAGACGGACGGACGAGACGGACGGACGGACGACGAACGACGAACGGAACGAACGAACGAACGACGGACGGACGGACGGACGGACGAACGAACGGAACGGACGGACGGACACGGACGAACGAAATTACAAAACAAATTAGAGTACCGCTTACGAAAGTTTTCAGTTTGTCATTAGAGGAGGGAGTGGTTCCTTTAGAATGAGAAGAAGCAAACATTATACCGTTATTTAAAAGGTTCGAGAAACAAGGCAGACAACAATACACCAGCGAGTTTAACATTGGTGATTTGCACGCTATTAGAAAGACTAATTAATGACAACTTGGTAGATTTTCTGTTTAAACATAATTTGACTTAACAAAAACAATAACAACAACAACAACACAGTAATAGACAACATATTATGGGAAATATAATACAATACATAATGGTAAAAATAATACAGTATACATACAATTCCATGATTGGTGAGTCGCTGCTGCTGTTAAAGGGACATAGCAGAAGTCACAAGACTGGTAAGGGCTATGCCCGTTCCAAACTAAAATACATACATTGCCATCGACATCACGAATGTAGCGTTCCATGCAATGTCCACATTTCATTTCAACATTGTTTGTATCATTTCATATACAGAGGCATTTAGGCACTTCACGCCGCCATTTCTTGTACAAACAGCAAACGTCTGTCAGGCAGTTTGGCCTGCGCAAATGGCGCCATGCAGCGACTGTGGAAGGTTGTATTGCTGAATCTGCGGCGGGAAAATTGACGGATGTAGATGGTTGAAATTGGTGGTGTATATAAGTTGAAAAACAAGCGGAAATATTGATTGATAAGTAGTATTCTTGTGCTAAGGTTATTCATAAAGTAGTACTAGACATATATTGAGTAGTAGTTTTGGTTAAAGTTTGTTAGTTAACAGTATTTTTGAACAGCTTAGTATAGTGAGTGATAATAGGGTATTCTGGCCTTCGACAAATTGTAAACAAGAGTGAGCAAATCTGTTTATTGGATATATGAGATAAAGCAATAAGTGTTACAACAAAATAAGCACGTTTTTAGTAGGTAATCTAGCTTTCGACAAGTTTGTAAAATAATTAAGCAAATCTGATTAATTGATATAATATATAACAGATAAAGTAATAAGCAACAGCTATATACATAAGATAATACTTTGTTTAGGTAATGTTGTTATTAAAAATAAGCAAGCGTTTTAGTAGGAAACCGTAGTTTGTTTATATAGGTAGTGTCCAACGAACGAACGATAGAACGAACGATAGAACGAACGATAGAACGAACGATAGAACGAACGATAGAACGAACGATAGAAAACGAACGATAGAACGAACGAACGATAGAACGAACGATAGAACGATAGAAGGAACGAAAGGGGAAATCCTGACATGGAAGGAGAGAAGGGAGGAAGGCAAGGGGCAAGGGAGTAGGAAGGGGGCAATCAATACTTTCATAAATCGCCATTGTTAAAACAAATCAAAGAAATGTTAGCACAGAAAGGAGACATGGTCACGTGAGATTGGAAAGCACATTCTTTAGTTAGAAAATCAGTGGAACAATTCGTTACCTGTAAAATTGACCGAACTGTGACAACGGGCACAAGTACATAGTCAAAACCAAAAGTGAAACCATGAATTTATATCTGCAGTTGATATACCGGAGACTGGCCACTGTTATGAGTATCACTGTTCAAGTATGAACTTTGTAATCACCTCCTCCTACATTATTTAAATCGTTCTTCCTTCCCACGCCAGACCACACACCTGAAACCTGCTGGGAACACCGGGAGGACAGTCCAGGTGCCGATGGAACACACTAAGCAATGTGCCAAAATGTGTTGCAGTATGTAACAAGTTGAATGACAAATTGGCGAAGATTTCCTTGAATATAGGTGAAGATGGTGTTCGATTGAACCTGTGCTACGGTATTAACTTCTCTTACCTCAACTCGCGCTATGCCTTCTTCGTGTGGGAATCTGCACGCAACTCACCACGCAAGCACCATTACACACCACCGACGCGTAGACAGCGGTGAGCGGACCACTCGACCACAGTGTTCAAGCCACAATTGCATTGGTGTACAGGTAACACGCGTAGGGTGTGTGTTCCTGTGTGCGCATGCGTTAAGTAACGACGCAAATGCGGAATTTCCGACTGGTGGTTATAACTCACTGCATGACGTTAGTCAATCGAGGGAATAAACGTGTAAACAGTTATTTACGCCAGGGCATATTGGATCGTTGCCCGGGGAATCTCATAGCAGATTATTGGGCCATGTTCCAAAATGCACACACACAGCAGCCATGGGTTTGTTATGCATGGCTATAGCAGGGCCCATGAACACCATAGCAGGGACCACTTGTCATGCCCAGTGTAGCAGGGCCCATGAACACCATAGCAGGGACCACTTGTCATGCCAAGTGTAGCAGGGCCCATGAACACCATAGCAGGGACCACTTGTCATGCCCAGTGTCGAGCCAAATCATTATAAATTTGCGTCACATGACAGCCAATAGCGCCACACATCTATAGAAAATATGTAAACGATAAATCGTTAATTGTTATATCATTGACATAGAGAGGCAAAATTATATTATTATTCTAATAATTTGCAACGAAATAATAATTAAGACATTAAATATAAACATTTTCATGGCAATAATAATTAATAACACGGTACGGCAGTATTTCACTGAGACAGGATTACCGACATGGAATTTTCCGTTGTGATATCGACGTATCTGCTCTGATAGTAACTAGATTTGTCGAAGAAGTTCAACCCATCTCATGCTATATTAGCGTTTCACACACACGCATGCACACACGCACGCATATACACACACTCCCACATGCGCACGCACGCACGCACACACACACGCGCACGCGAAAGCGAACGCGCACACGCTAACGCACACGCACACACGACCCATTCAACTGTTGTGAGAAGTCCGTTGGCAATGATCCAATCTACCCTGCCCTGAATACGGCAAGCGTTATCGTGAAAACAAAGGCAAATAATATATAATGATGGTCACGAATGCTCGCGGCTGAATGAGTCAGTGAAATCACGACCAGCATAACCACTGTTATTCGCCGGTGCACAAATGCAATTGCGTCGTCATATGTGGAAGCCGTAGGCTCAGGTACGTACCGGCAACACGGACACTGTGATCGGGGGACACGGACACCGCTTACCTCGTCGACGATAGCCTGCGACAAGTGTAGTAAAGTAGCCTGTAGATTCGCCACGAGAAAGACACTGCTCCGGTTGATAAAACAGGTACGTCTGTGTGGTAGCGGGGTATGCCGTTTTAAACAATCAACACACCTAGGCCCACTACATGTTCACTGGGCCGCCATCTTGGCTTATGTTTCGTTTTAGTTAACAACTCGACGCGTCAGTGTAGTTTGGTGTCATGGTGTCTATTGTTCATCGGCCTGGTATTTAGGGAAGGAATGACAATGTACAATGTACTTTATTCAAGAAACATTTATGATTACACAACTAATAATTTCTATTCACGTCAATGTTTCTGCCACCATCGGCGACCTTCTTCAGGAACTGAATTGTCACTGCTCGCTACGTGACGTATCCAAAGCACAAACCTGTTCGTCTCTCTATCCACTTCTTCCCCTCCCTCCCTGTCTCTCACACAGTTGTGTCTGTCCGCATGGTCTGTTATTGTCGATTTGCTTTCTACGTTTGTCGAACATGTTCCTATCTCCCGAATGAAACGTCTAGTTGTTATGGTTTCAACTCCTCCTTTTTTGTGTTCATCTAGTCTCATGTCAAATGTTCTTCCAGTTTCACCACTGTAACACATATTGCAGGTCTTACGTGGAATTTGGTACACACAATCGGTCTTGCATTTGTCTTCCCCGTTATGGATGCACTAGTATTTGTCTGAGGTTTCTGTGTGGTCTGACAGCTGATGCTATCTCATGAAGTTTTAGGATACGCTGTACCGGTTGCGTCACCCCTTGGATATATGGTAGTGTAATCAAGCCTCTGGACTTTTCATTTTATTTTTATTATCCTTAGTCTTTCTTCTTTGGTTTTGCTACTATAATGTACTTGTGTTGTAGGGGCAGGAGACACGATTAGCCGCACGTTGTGCGTCGTTTGGTGCCATGTTTTATTTTAAACGTCGGCGCTGCTCCTCTTCTGTGTGTGTGTGTGTGTGCGCGTGCGTGCGTGCGTGCGTGCGTGTGCGTGTGTGTGTGTTTGTACGTGTCGTGTGTGTGTGTGTGTGTGTGTGTGTGTGTGTGTGTGTGTGTGTGTGTGTGTGTGTGTGTGTGTGTGTGTGTGTGTGTGTGTTTGTGTGTGTGTGTGCTGTGTGTGTGTGTGTGTGTGTGTGTGTGTGTGCGTGCGTGTGTGATATATATATATATATATATATATATATATATATATATATATATATATATGTAATATATATATATATATATATATATATATATATATATATATATATATATATATATATATATATATATATATATATATATATATATATATACTTCTCTTGTAAGCACCCAGTCTGCGTGTTTCTTGCCGATAAAGGAAAACCTTGTAATATTATCACGTAGTGTCCGTGCCGGATTTAGACGAGTGGAAATCCAGAGGAATTGGTTGACCGGCCGAGGTACTGAAAGGTCGTCGGTGTCAGAGTTGGTTACATTCGAGTATTATATAGCTCAGTCACTCATCAGTGTCAAATGATTGGCAGTTGTAACGGACCATGACGAGAAACGACAGGACTGCATTGACCGCATTTATATGGCCCCTTAGCCATGACCCCACACATGTTATTATTGTGACGTTACGTGAATGAGGGGGTTGGTTGCAGTTAGTCATGTCAGATTCAGTTCATCGCGATTGCTTTGTGTCGGTCTAGCAACTAACGTAGCCAACGATCTACGTAACGCATGAGTGAACAACGCCGATACATGCAGCACTGGGCGACTGTTCTTTGTACTACAACGAGAGAGACTGTACCAAGGGTTTTATTTCCGCCCCGGAACAAATTCGTATAGTAAACGAAACAACCGCCCTGCCCCATATTCTCGTGGCCAACAGAACATACATATCGTTAAAATGGAACCGCCTAATTTCGATCGGTCGATCGGTATGTCGGTCGGACGGTAGACATGTAGGCAGGTAAACAGGCAGATATGTGTGGGGTGTACAGGTGGACAGGTAAGCGTGTTGTTGGGTGGGTTGTAGTCTCGCTTAACCGACTGTCGGTCGGCTGCGTAACTACGCCGAGAAGACAGTCTGGTGAATTTGCCGGCTTTTTAATATTATTTATGGGGCGCTAAACAATGCTGCCACCTCACGGATACTGGTTAATCCTAACGTAAATCCTTTTTTTTAAACAACTGCAAATTTGTATTTCTATTTATTTTTGTGTTAGTATAAGTTAACATTTTAAATAGTTTTTATAATACAATAAATCTGATAAAATAAAGTATCGTTATTTAATTTGTTATTTCAAATTCGGCCTGAGAACCAATCAGCGTATCTACCCTAATCTGAGGTAAGGCCGCCCTGGCGGTTACAACTGCAGCCCATTAATTCCCCAGGCAGAGTTGAGGGGTATAAAAGTTGAGGGGTTTAAAAGTGCTGCCACCTCACGGAACCTGGGTAATCGACTTCCAACAAATCACTGTTCAAATTTAAAGACGCTTGTTTAAAAAAGAAAAATGCAATTGTGAGTGAAATGTCATTACCCCATTTTACTGCTAAGCTCATATTTCATGTATGTATTCCCTATGCATGGTTGAATGTACGTATGTTATTAATATTGATCAAATACTTCTTCTAAAAAATGATTGAGTAATAATCTTCTTTCGAAAGTAATATCATGCAATAACGGAATGCTGAGATTTGGGCTCAGTCCTTCACCCCTAAATTAATGAACTCGTTCCAACGTCTACGGTCTATAAATAAACAGTGACTGTGACACGGAACGGATTTTAGTCAGGCATTTATGACGATATTGATAATGGCAATAACAATTGAGCGGCGCATACTAATGTAATAATAGTATTGGTAGTGACTTTGTGGTACACCCGATGTAGTAATTTTACATTTCTTTACGTATGGTTAACCATCGTTATTTTCTTTACAGTTATAAAACCAGGAAAAGCCTAGCTAGGACAGTGCGTATCCTAGGCGACCATTGGCAACTGCAACGCAAACGAATCAGGCTACTTGAGAAATGTCTATGCACTGAGTTTGGTGAACGGGCACCAGTAGCCACCATGGCTAGCGCACCATCTCGAGCTGGTAAATAGTTCAGCTAGGTTACCTTGTTCCAGCATTGCTAGTTTCGAGTTGACAATTGGCGCGACATGTTTTAAACGACTTCTGCATCCGCATTTTACCATATCAAGTGTGTTAAATGATATACTGCTTTATATGTGAAACATTAACATACCTGTCAACTAACTCCAAGATTGTCTCACGTTCACATAGACAGCTCCAGATTTACCTCTCTGTTGTCTTGGACTTCCAGTTGCAATCTCACCCCCAACAAACCTCACAAACAAAATACGTTTAACCGTAAATACTGCAATTCGGATAATTTGTATACTACTACTACTAATAATAATGAACACATACTAATGGTAATGTCTACTGTCATTAAAAGTGAATTATAAATGAAAAGATATTATTTATATAAACGTTGTCAAATCTAACAGACCTCATCGTAGTAAACTCACCCGAGGGGATCCAAGTGACACTGCGGAAGGGAGATATCGCGGACGAACAGGTATAACACTAACAACACACATACGCACACACATTATATATATATATATATATATATATATAATATATATATATATATATAATATATATATAATAATGTATATACGTATATACTATTATATAGTTGATGTGTGTGTGTGTGGTGTGTGTGTGTGTGTGTGTGTGTGTGTGTGTGTGTGTGTGTGTGTGTGTGTGTGTGTGTGTGTGTGTGTGTGTGTGTGTGTGTGGGGTGTGTGTGTGTGTGTGTGTGTGTGTGTGTGTGTGTGTGTGTGTGTGTGTGTGTGTGTGTGTGTGTGTGTGTGTGTGTGTGTGTGTGTGTGTGTGTGAGTGTGTGTGTGCGTGTATCTGCATGCGTGTCTTTATTATAATGTGTTCACCACAAGTATAGTATTTCATGCAAGACTAATTGTAATAAATTACCCAAATTTTTATGTAATATGTTTGTAATCGTTCTCAAACATAACGAACCTTAAATAGTAGGCCCAACTGACCGTTTATTATGTAATCGTCTCGTCTCTGGTCATATCCAACACATTCATAAGGGATCACATTGTTCATTTGTGTTAAACACAGAAGTATTTGTTTTATGTATTTGAGGCACACCTCCTAAAATGTTTACACCTTGAATTAATTACGTTAACGACCAAGGTTATATGTACACAACAAATACTCATACGACATTGATTGTTCTACATTTGCAGGTAGACGCCATATTTAGCCCATGCTGCAGTGACTTGAAGCTAAATCAGGGCGGCGTTTCCAATGCCATTCTAAAGGCTGGGGGAACGGCAATTCAGAGGGAATGCAACACGAAGGCACCAAATGGCATAAAGGCTGGGGAAGTGTTGGTGACCACTGGCGGACAACTGAAATGTCAGTATGTCCTCCACGGAGTCTATTACGAGTGGTCAGATGGACATGAGAAGTGTAAAAAGGTACGAGACATTCACTATAGAAAACTAGTAAAAACATTTGTATTTACTCAGTTGCTGCTGCTTATGTATTACTTTACCAGCTCAATGGTTTTCATTTTTCATATGCAATTCAAAGACTTAAATTTCGTTTTATCTGTAGAGGTTTTCGCCAGAACCTTTCACGTTGAATTCTTCAGTACTAATGACGTCATCTTACACATGGGGTAGCTCACAATTGCCCCCGTCTCTGTTCATTGGTGTCTCTGTCCCAACGTCATTTGTCATGTCACTGACACTGAAGATGTCAACGTGAAACGTCAGACGAAAGCCTCTACAAGTAAAAAGAAATGTTAGATCTTGAATTGGATATGAACAATGAAAACCATTGATTGGAAAAAGAATTGTCCTGAGAAATGTCCAGTACTTTACCAGCTGTTGTTGCGTGTTAAAGTTCACATTATTCCCGTTTCTGTTATTCACGTATAGCATTTACATGCATCAGTGCTACAGTGCATATTCAACCTGAGAGGATGCTCCACCTGATATGTGGCTCCACCTGATAGGCGGTTACAACCGACAGGATGCTCCACCTGATGAGTTTCCGACCCAATAGGTGGCTGACACACACACACACACACACACACACACACACACACACACACACACACACACACACACACACACACACACACACACACACACACACACAATATATATATATATATATATATATATATATATATATATATATATCCCTTATACGAACACTATCAAAACTATCACCATCCATGTTAGTCAACTTCTAACTTCGCTACGTTGTCCTAAAGGTGAGCGTGTCATTGTTTTAGATGCTGCGAACATTGGTGTCCAACACCCTTCAAACTGCGCACACAAACAACGTGACGTCTCTGGCTTTCCCTGCCCTGGGCGCTGGCAAACGAGCGATTCCGCCACGTGTTGTTGCAAAGGTCATGCTGGACGTATTCAAGACCTTCAGCAGTCAATACCCGGATACCCCTCTGAGAGATATCCGGGTAGTGCTACGCTACGACAATGACAAGGGGGCACAGGTGAGACGAGACTAACCGGCAAGTAAAATGTACTTTATTGTGGAACTAACTGCGTGGCTATAGCCATAACGTATAACTTTCTTGATATATTAGATAATAGTGTAATGGCGATTGTAAAGGGACAATGTCTAACCCTCTGTTATGTAGTTGGTGCGGATTAAACGCTGCACATACGAATGTGCAAACACTGTAGTTACAACATCACATGGTATAAGGCATAAGAGTCTGATTGCACCAGGGATCAGCCATAAGTCCACTACCCTTCATCGTGTGATCAGCGAGAATTGCTGTACCGGATTGCCAAAGGAGAGACGTGTTTCTAAGTATGTGAGGAAGTTAGAAGAGATGTGGAAGGGGTCCATAGGGACGACAAGGCTCAAAATCAATACAGCGAAGACGTACGAGAGGACAACCCGGGAGGAACGACAACAACTGAGACACCATTATGGATCGCCATGGAGATCATTAAAAAGTCACTGAATTCAAGTACCTAGAGTTGGACAGGACAGGGGCTGTGAAATGGATGTCAAGGCGGAAATCAATGCAGCCTGGTAGATGTGGAGAACATTACTGCAATCATTTGTGATGTGAACGCAAGCTATGGCACAAGCTATAGCATGGTGATTCTGCCAGTCCTTACATACGGAGTAAAGACATGGACCATGAAGAGAAGAGACGATATCCTCCTCATGCGAACTGAGATGACGGTGGTCAGATGGGCGATCTCACTCACGGAACAGAAAACAGACGGTAAAGAGTTGAAGGCGCAGAAGAGAAGTTGAGAAATGTCCAGCTTCGCTGCTATAGTCAGGTCAGGAGAAGATATGAAAGGCACTACTTGATAACTACAGTGGAATGACCAATTCACGTGAAGAGTAATAAGCTAGGGAGACCTAGCAAAATGACGGGAGGCCAATGTGAAGAAGAACATGGAAAGTTGAAGGGACTCAATGAAGAAAAGTTGCAAGACCTGGAATATTGACAAGTCATAAACTCCAGGCCAAACCACGTGAGGGGTGATGGCTTTGAGAAAAGAAGTCCGCTCGTTTATCCGAAATTAGCCATCGTAGTGATGAGTAATTTATCTGTCCTAACCTGTCTTGACCGTGTGAATATTGAACATCACAGGGTACTGCGGTTGATGCAGCTCGCATCGCCAGCGTCTACAATAAAGTTTATTTTCAAACTTGACGTCAGTAACTGAACATGTTGCCCAGTGGAAACGTTGCCTGGTCCCCACATTACGCACAATATTTTAAAATTAATAAAATAAATAAGCATAATTTGGCAGATATTATGGTAAATTTCAACAAATTATTACAAAACACAAATTACGACCAGACCCCCTCATTTTAGTACTTTAAAACTATTAAGCGCGGTGCTATGATTGCGAACATTCCAAGCCACCTATCCGAACGAATACCTGCTTATATTCCCTATAACATTCATCATTCGCTTGCCCATAGCTGTCAATTGCTAGGGTAAACCTGCAGTCTCATTGCAGCAATGCGTTTTTGTGTAATTTAACTTTTGATTTAACTGATATATCTTTCTTAATGTGTTTATTTTAAAATACCTTAATTTGTCATGGGGTCAAAACTAGTATATATTTCAAACAACAATTGGAAACGGAGCTTTCATAGAGCGTATATGTAAGAAAGTGATTGATTTGGGGGCTGATTCCTTCCACAGCTAAAACACCAACGCATTATCAAAGCATCTAACTATACCCGTAGTCGACATACCTCACACCGCCCGATTCCGACACGAATGTCGTTGTTATACCTGCGTATCAACAATGACCCTATAGACCCCATTCTGTGTCGCGCTCAAAGCGAAAACCTTGCAGCGTTCTGTGAAAGCGGCTCAGAAAAGCACGGCGTCACGCATAATTAATCTTACCTTGTGATATCATCGGAATCTTGGACGCGATACCGTTGTAACCGCGGTCGACGACAAAGAAAGGCTTCGTGCGTGTTGGTCAGATCATTAACATCAGTGGTCTGAATAGAATAGATTATATCTCCACGACAACTATTCCAACTTCAAAATGACAGGGAATAACTTTCTATGTATATCACATGTGGTACATAAAAGGAACAATCTCTCTCTTTCTCTCTTTCTCTCTTTCTCTCTTTCTCTCTTCTCTCTCTCTCTCTCTCTCTCTCTCTCTCTCTCTCTCTCTCTCCTCTCTCTCTCTCTCTCTCTCTATCTCTCTCTCTGTATATATATATATATATATATATATATATATATATATAATATGTTTATTTAGTTACCCTGCCCCTTAATGTTTCTTTCCGACGGAAAGCGAACGACGGGGGGACAGGAGTGTAACCGCAAATGGATGCTATATTATATATTCAACCAGTGGTCTAGGCAGCCGGTTGTGTCATTTGATGTACAATGTTGTTAGACATCATCCTTTTTCAAATGAACAACTTTGAAATGTTGCTGATGGTAATGTGTACTGTGCCCAAGGTGTACAAAATGTTGAACATAAGGAAGAGTCCAAGAGAGGTCTACTGTCACAATGTTCTTTGTAGCGATTACCCGCTGGAATTAAAACAAAACCTATAATAGCGCATGGCCCTGTCCTGGGTCATGTAGCATATGTTCAATGTTGATGAATTACGCAACATGGCTATAGATATGATTGCATATAGGTTTATGTTACTCGATGTCGTATGTTAATTTTAGTGCATTAGCCTTCTGTTAACATGTGCGTGTCCCTGGTGTAGGCATTTCTGGAGGTGCTGCAAAGCTGGCGTGCAAGCTTACAACTCGTATCCAAAGGTAATCACGATGTATCTTGCTCTTGTAGCTGATAACGTTTAACACGTTCAGGGAAGCAACAACAATGTCTGTCTTCTGGATGGCAAGAACCTATTTTGCGACGTTTTAAAGTTAACATAGTTTGTAAAAGTTGTCCGAAACCTGGCGTGTGTTCTGCGGTGGTTTTTCAAGTGGTTCCTTTAAACCGCCGAATATTCAGTTGTGAAAAATGCATGTACATTGGAATAATTATTGTTTGGAAAACAGTTTTGACGTCGTGATCATTTATTATATGATTGGTACACCATCAGATCGTAACAACCCTTGACAGGTGAGACGTTTGTTACGATACAAAACTGAAAGGGTTGCTTTTTCTCCTAGTTGTCATAAACGAAGCTTTATAAGTATGGGGTATGTGACGTACATACATACATACATACATACATACATACATACATACATACAACACACACACACACACACACACACACACACACACACACACACACACACACACACACACACACACACACACACACACACACACACACACACACATACACACACACACACACACACACACACACACACACACACACACACACACACACACACACACACACATACATACACACATAAAAGGAATGTTTTGTTTCTTGATCAAAACGTTGTTGTAAGGATCACCAAAATAACAACATTTCTACCACGTAATTATTTGTTGAGGTAATCAATGTCTTCATTCTCCAATCCGTTATTTTTGACGTTTTACGGAAGCTATGCGAAGGGCACGTTTAGGCATCCATCTGGGTTAATTCGTAAGCGGCGACGATATCGACGGTAATTGTGTGTAGATTGAATAGTATCACTCGTTGTATTGAACACGTAATAATGCGAAACGATGATATCCATGACACAGCCTTTCTGCAGAAATGGTGATTATAGTGTATGCCAGTGAAGCAAAATTGGAAATCTGGAATGCTCTCTACTAATACAATTTTGCAGACCATTATGGTCCAGTTGTTGTCAACAACTACATTGTTCCGAAGCCTCTGTTTCGTAGTATACTGTGTAATTCAGTATATCATAGTTTTATGTTTGTCAATAATAAAAAATACGTCTAAGTAATAGATAAATTAATTTAATGAATGTTAACTGATGACGATCAAATGTCTTGTAGTTTGTTTCTGATGTATCGTTTCTGTCTTATTTTAGATAGTTGAGGAAAATAGTTGTTGTGTAATACTTTGTTACGATATTTAGTTTTGCAATACAACCATTACTATGTTTTAAAACAAATGTTGACTTAATTTTCCTTACAATAGCAGTAGAGCATCAGAATACACCATTTGCTACTATTGCCAAATCGTATGTGTGGTACGCCCAGAGATGTGTATAACCCTCCAATGTCAATTGCCTCTTCCAAACAAGCATATCCCATATATTTGGGACAATATAAACAGAGCGCAAATGTTGCGTTAATTATTACAAAGGTAAATAGTCAGAATGCACTATCTGCCGCTGGCATAGCAGGAGTATGCACCAAGATATGCGTGTTATTCAATAGTTTTTTTCTTCAAACAACCACCTCGCACATAAATTTCCACATGAGAAACAATACTCTATATTGTTCATTATTTTTACCTCACTTAATGTATTGTTGTGAAATATGGGACAAACATACAATGTATTATATTAATACAGAAAAGAGTAATTAGACTGATCCACGGTGCCAATCGATGGGACCATACAAATAACATATTCTATGAATATCGCATTCTTAAATTCAATGATATAGTTGAACTAAAAACAATTTTATTTATGTTTGATGCCTATCATAATGTTTTACCATATGATCTTCAACAGTTATTCATAACATCTATTCCATTATATTCTGCACGTAGAACACATCAATTTATCAGAGAAAATGTCCGCATAAATATGAGAGCTATGTCCATACCTGTACTCGGCGTGAAATTGTGGAATTCTCTCAACGAATCGCTTGTTACCATAATGTCCAAATATACATTTAAACGTCATTACACTAATATTCTCATAGGCAAATATATCATGTAAATATACATATTTATAACGACAAATTAACATTTGTTGTGTGCACGTATTTATTTGTTGTGTAACAGCATCATTACAATTATTAAAAACTAAGAATTGCCACTTATCAGTTTTGATGAAAAGTGTTCACAGGGGTAGACACATATAAGTGTTTCACTTCATGTCTACTCCTTTTCAAAACATATTTCTTAATTGTATTTCATTCGTACCATGTGGCTTATTATTATTTGTATTTGTATTGCTTGCTTTAATGTTGTGTGTTTTGAAATACATTGAATTGAATTGAATTGAATATGTTTTATAATTGAATCCACCACATTCCTAAGGCCAATATCTGCTTTTGTTACAGTTACGACAAAGGAAGGCATTGTCATATCGTTGTGCAAATCAGCACTTGCAGATCAACAGGTAAATTAAATTAGTATTTACAATTTAGTATTTATACATGATAATACATATTGATAGAAACACAATACACTGGATATAAACCATCACTATAATTGAGTTGAAATACATTACTGTGTGATCTACCACATGGAAATGCGTTACGATTTGAATGGACCGTAACATCTTTACATAACTTTGACCACAATAGCATATGGTGTTCAAACATGTCCCCTTTCCCAACCAGCACAGTAGGCTGTCTGGTACAGTGTACTATGTCAGCTAATTCCGGGGAAAGGAACACCCACCCTTGCTATAAACAATCAGTTCGTCTTTTATTTTTCGCGTGTCACACTTTCCACATCCGTGTAAGTTGTTATTCTTGTCTATTGTAGGTGGATGTTATTGTCAACACTCCAGGACGTCACCTTCAGCTTAGATGCGGTGCCGTTTCTATTTCTCTCCTCAACGTGGCTGGGAAAGCCCTGCAAGACGAATGCAAACAGAAAGCACCCAATGGCATTGAGTTCGGTGAGACGGTAACGACATTCGGTGGAAACCTGAAGTGTGATGTGGTTGTCCACGGCGCCTGTTGCGAATGGGCGGAAGGACCTGACAAATGCAAAGAGGTAACTCCCTCGTCTTGAGAGCAGTTACTTTGATAATATAAATAAACTTCCACAGCGCTTAAATCGTCAAGATTCCGAACGCTGAGGCATAACTGAAATTAATTATGGAGGATATAATGAGACGTGCAAAAGTTACCATCAGACTGTTGAGTATTTCGAACGGATATGCAATTTCAAATATATACGTGCTTGTTTTATGCGGAAAGGAATTGTAAATGTTATTAGTATTGGTGATGGGAAGACAATGGCACTATGAAGAAATATTTGGACTTTGCGTTTCTCTCGAAGGAATTGATAGGCAAAAGCATATGTTAGTAATGCTCTTTTCAATGTGTTATACGTGTCACATACTCATTGAATTACATGTAAAATCTGACAAATCTAAGCGCAAGGCTTGTAACTAGTGTTTTATATAATCTCAAATACTGTGGTTCTATGATAAATTAAAGCACCTCACCTTTTACATACTTCCATTTTTACATTAACCATTGTTTAGTTTTTAGGATGGGTATTGCTAGAAATCGTGCATTGGGTAGCAAAAAAAATCGCCATTATGAGCAGACTGTTAGATATGAAAAGCCACGTTCTATATATATATATTGCTATGGTAACTAAGTGTTGTTGCCGGTTCTGAGGACGTTGGAGGTATGTGCTACATTGATACTTTTAGCTGATTTTCACAAATCACAAAATATTTTACTAGCCATGTTAGAAATTTGTTGCAGCAGTAACACAATTTGCTAAGTGTTGTTGCAGGTAATGAGGAAGATCGTGTCCAATTCCTTGATGTTGCAGCAGTAGAACAATTTGTTAAGTGTTGCTGCAGGTCATGAGTAAGATCGTGTCCAATTCCTTGATGTTGCAGCAGTAGAACAATTTGCTAAGTGTTGCTGCAGGTCATGAGGAAGATCGTGTCCAATTCATTGATGGTGCAGCAGTAGAACAATTTGCTACGTGTTGCTGCAGGTCATGAGAAAGATCGTGTCCAATTCCTTGATGTTGCAGCAGTAGAACAATTTGCTAAGTGTTGCTGCAGGTCATGAGTAAGATCGTGTCCAATTCCTTGATGTTGCAGCAGTAGAACAATTTGCTAAGTGTTGCTGCAGGTCATGAGGAAGATCGTGTCCAATTCCTTGATGTTGCAGCAGTAGAACAATTTGCTAAGTGTTGCTGCAGGTCATGAGGAAGATCGTGTCCAATTCATTGATGGTGCAGCAGTAGAACAATTTGCTATGTGTTGCTGCAGGTCATGAGGAAGATCGTGTCCAATTCCTAGATGTTGCAGCAGTAGAACAATTTGCTAAGTGTTGCTGCAGGTCATGAGGAAGATCGTGTTCAATTCCTTGATGTTGCTGCAGTAGCACAATTTGCTAAGTGTTGCCGCAGGTCATGAGGAAGATCGTGTCCAATTCCTTGATGTTGCAGCAGTAGAACAATTTGCTAAGTGTTGCTGCAGGTCATGAGGAAGATCGTGTCCAATTCCTTGATGTTGCAGCAGTAGAACAATTTGCTAAGTGTTGCTGCAGGTCATGAGGAAGATCGTGTCCAATTCCTTGATGTTGCAGCAGTAGAACAATTTGCTAAGTGTTGCTGCAGGTCATGAGGAAGATCGTGTCCAATTCCTTGATGGAGGCTCACCGCAGGAACAAAAAGTCGGTGGCGTTCCCTTCCATTGGCACTGGCCACAGGAAGTTCCCACCAAATCTTGTTGCTACAGTTATGTTGGAAGAGGTGGTCAAATTCAGCCAGAACAACCCACGCACCTCTGTGAAAGATGTGCGATTTGTTGTATATCCAAATGACCACGAGACCACACAGGTATGCTGTAGTGTGCGTGTAGTATTTAGTATAATATACTGGACAGTTGTAGGTAGTTTCCTTGTCTGACTGAGAATACGTAAAGTAGTGGGTGCATGAGAAGCAATTATCTAAAATTGTGTATATGTTACACATATTCGTACAGTTTCTTGTTTGGTTGTGGCTGAGAATGGTTATTCAAATGCGATCCTTTTAAACTGCACCAGCCTATATAGAAGCTACTATAACAAACAACATTATTTTAACCTAATGATTAGGGAAGCTTGCATCTGAGAAGGTCATCCACCATCATGCATACACGTTTGCTAAACCTGTCATTGAATATGTAAATTTAAATTTTCTGCAATGTAGCAAGAAGAATGTTACATTTCGCAATTCCTGACAAAGAAGACATCATAGATGTGCTGTTTGATGACATTGTTGTGTGCTTGTCTGATCGAACTGTGTGGTGTCTATACGTACCTGTGAATGGCTCCAGAGAGGGCAGTATAAGTGGCATACAAAGAAAATTGCAGTTTTTCCGTCCAGTGAAAATAGTTCACTACTCCTGTCCTACTGGCAACGAAATCATGCATGTTTGCTTCCTGGTGAATTGTGATCTACACTATTGACAGTAACATTGCCTGGTATTTCATTTTATTCTATTTACAGAGCAATAAACACAATTTCCCCACATGCAGTTACCCTTTAAAAACTATCACATATGTTCATCTGATTCAGGCTTTCGAAAAGGTGCTGCAGAACTGTGGTGTCGGCCAGCAAACATCGGTAAAATGTTACGTTATAGTTTACAATTATTATCAGTCGTCCAGATGTTTGAGAACATTCGACATTTATTTAATAATTCTTAATAGTCGTATATAGAAGGTATTACAGCGAAGACTAATTGTGGATGTATGTCTTACATGTTTACGCACCGCCCAATAATTATAAATGTTTGCTATGAATAGATTAAGAATTAGAAGATACATAATTTAAAATTACATTAAGTTAATTTATTTTAGAGCAGAAGGGATGTGTCAACATATGACTTATACAAAAGACTGTAGCTACGATCATGCGCACATGTCTTGCTCGCCCGGTAACATGGGGTAAAAGCCAGAGCTGTAAGATGTACTAAACAATTCAATAGTGACAATAATCGACTTATTGAAACAAAAGCAATACATTGTCTATTCCGATTTCAGCTGGAGCCTGTGTTAATAGGGTGTGCTTTCCAGTGACTTCGAGTTACTCCTGTCAGTTTGCGACCCAATCGGCCGATGACAAGAAACGGGTGTACCTGACAAAAGTTGTAACGGGTGACTACACCCTTGGTTCTAGTTCAATGCGGGTGGCACCCGACAATCCGAGAAAGCCCAATGTTCAGTTTGACTCACTAGTTAACAATGTTTCATTCAGATCCAGAAATATTTTTCATTTTCAAGAATAATCAGGCTTATCAATCGTACTTGCATGATCACATTTGAATTAATTATTTATGATATAGTACTAACCAGACAAAGATAATGAATTTGCTCACAAATATGTTGGCAATGTAAACTAAATATTCCACGACTAGAATAAACGGTAAGATTCCCATCTTATATATAAGCTAAGGCTAAGCCTCAGCTTCGACTAAGGCTAAGCGCTCTCAGGTTCAGAGAAGTGTTTCTAATTTCGATATAATTTCATTGAAATTAGCTGTATCTGTTTCAACATGTGTTGTGTATTTGATAATAATTATCTATATAAAACAGTGTTCCTCTGTCTGTCTCACTGTCTGTTTGTGCGTCCACGTCTCAGTCAATTTTGCATGCATCCGACTGGATTGTTCGCAAGTTGTTTGTGTTCTCAGTCATCGAGACAGAGATGTAGCTATTATGTCAAACTGGTGTACACGAATGCCGCAGTCTTGACGTGTGAATACGTAAATATTGTCTAGTACAGCCTAAGCTGGATATTGTTTTCATTGTTTCAAAATGGCTTTTCCCGAACCGACTGTTATGCATTTTTACTGGAAGGTTCTTGTATGTCGTTGTAGTTTAGGTATATATATATATATATATATATATATATATATATATATATATATATATATATATATATATATATTATATATATATATATTATATATATATATATATATAATATATATATATATATATATAATATATACATATATACATACATACATACATACATACATACATACATACATACATACATACATACATACATACATACATACATACATACATACATACATACATGCATTATATGTCTATGGATATGCACATCGATAATTTCATCTATGTTATAAAACTGTGTGAACCTTTCTGATTGTTTGTTTGTTTGTTTCTAGGTCTGTTTATTTGTTTCTTTGTTTGCAATCAGATTTTTTTTTAGTTTTGCATATTTCGAGCTGAAATTTCGCCTGTGACCTGGCAGGCATACGGTTCATATAGGAGCTTTATTTTTCAAAATTCGTCCGGGAGGTTTTGCAGAACTTGGAGATTCGGTATTTAAAAAAAAGACTATATGTGGAGTCCCATCTGTGGAATTTCACTTTTTTTCTACATTGCCGTAAAGATAATTATGCCATCTACGACTATCTCGCTAAACGTCCGAGGGTACTTTTTATAATTACTCTACTTTTTCCATTTGTATTTTTCTTCCTTTCTTCAACTCACATACCTAGAAATTTAAAGTGATCAATATTTTATATTATATTTTTTCACCATGAAGAACAATTTCCACATGATTGTGCTCCTGATTTTGAGTGTTTTGAAATCTCATGCATTTAGTTTAGCCTATAAAAGGGAAGGTTTTTTGGCACTTAGCCAATGAGAAATGTTATTAGAACGGCTGTGCCTAGTTCGTTGAAGTATACTGCTAAACAAAAGAAAGTTAGAATTGTCTTAAATGGCTAATGTTATAATATGTGGGGATAGCACAGAATCAAATGTGGTATCGTAGCTATACATTGATCATTTATGGATTAAATAAATCCAACATGACTGTATTGATACAAGTACCTGCATGTCCAGTATGGGACACGTACTTTCACCGTGAAGCCATTGTTATGAATCATTTCTCAATCTTAGTCAACCACAGAAAGCTAGTGTTAATTATCCTTCGCTCACTGCCACGGGACCATGAAGTTCGTTCATAGAATGGGATTACTCATACGAAACATGAACAGGAACAACATATTTTACAGTGGTTCATTCAGTCATTTGTCAGTTCTGGTCATGGAGACACTGCTGCGGAATAATCTGTGTGAACAATTCATGCCACGTCTTACCAGTTTAGAGCGTGATAGGCCAACTGGACGATCCTGGATCAAGCCAGAATCGTTATTGACTATCTGCAGCAGGAATAGTTCACAAGGAATGAATGATCTGCATGCTCGCCTGACTTGAATCCTGTTGAGCACTTTCAATTCAATTCAATAGCTTTATTCCAGACTCAACAGGGCACATATAACAAATATACATGTGACTCTGAGGTCCATATGATGGCATTTGCCAGACAATGTGTACAGAATGCATTCTGTCCCAATGCTGTGTATATTAGAAAAATTTATACAGTTGTTTCAGTCAAGTTTTCACATATAAAAACTTGTTCCAGTGTTTACGGATCCTGGAAGTGAATCTTAAGCTAGAAGTTAGAATGTCATTTAAAATATAGTTAACAGGGCTATCAAGTCTATAGTACACATAAATCTGTACACCATATTCCTAATAACTGACTGGCAGCATTGCACATCAAACAGCGTGCACAGCGGGCTGGTACTTTCATAACAACTTTACAATATTGTGATATGCAATCTATTTAATGTGGATTTCTTGTAATTCCACCAGAATTATACTTTATACATGGGTGAGCAATATGAACGAGACAGTATAAGCTTAACCTCAAGGGAGCACATACAAAATTTTCGCAATATAATATTTCCTTATACATATAGAGTTCTGCGTTGTCTATTAATGTCATCATCATCTGAAAGATCATCTGAAATATAGTTTCCACTTACGTGATCAGTTGGGCAGAGCGGTTCGTGTGCATCTGCATGCACATACTTCACTGACCGATCTGATAATATTACTGGTAGAAGAGTAGGACAGGTTGCCCCAAAGCGGTATACGTCCTAGAGGCGAGGCGTGCCTTGCTGCAGCTGGAGGAACCACTCATTAGTGATAATGATGAGAACAATATAAGGATTTCAGATTCCACCATGAGTGTTTATCCCTAGTGACCAAAACGCAAAATATCTCACGTTTTGGACCAGACCTCTGCCGTACATATCCCATTCTGGGCATGCAGATAGTGATGTCAATGCAGCATAGTTGCTTTCATTTAATCCGTAATTGACCACCAAATCATATGACACCAAATATCTTGGGGTGCGATCTTCACGTATTATAATATCAGTCATTTAAGACAATTATAATCATAGTACGTGACGGTGAGTTTGTGCGACTTATACTCGTGCGACAGCACATGTTGTTCATAAACTTGTTGTCTTTCAAGTCCTCGCGGCGCCTGTCATGATTTTAATATGTCAGAAATAAAAAGGGATAGTTGCTATGATCCGCTTCGCTAATTTAATTGGATCCTATAAGATATGATTTTTTAAATATAGACAACACAATATATGGTAAGGTAAACTAACGGTACTTTACCGGTCGCTGAACTTGCTGGTGATCCATTCACGCGTGTGGACTGAATCGGAAATCTCGTTCGTTGTGTTATATTGAAACCATTCTTGTTCCCACACTATACCTCTTTCATATCTATGTAATAATCAAATAAGTATATGTTGCATTGCATTTTCGTTGGTGTTGTATCTGTTGTTGTTGTTATTGTTGTTATTATTGTTGTTGTTGTTGTTGTTGACGTATTCACTGATGATACTATAATAAATCGTGGTGACGAGCATCGTCTGTAGAAAGGGGTCGGACATACTCGCTGGTGATACTGTTAGAAACAAAAGCATTGTACAAAACAAATTATACCAGACGGTACTGTTAGAAACACTAAATAAATTAGATCATGTGTTTATATTGTGTTGATCATCGTCAGTAGAAAGGTGTCCGGACAAGTGACGCACCCAAACAATTACACCTCTCACTGCACGCTCCACATTCCACGGCCTGTAGACGCGAACCACGCGTATCCGACAGGCCGACCTACTAGCTCAGCTCCAGACATTTCGGCTCCCGAATCTAAGTCCGCTTCAAACGGCTACGGCCAGGATGCTATAATATGTGCGGAAACGGCAGATAACATGTTTCTCGCTGGCAGCATCATACGGCCAGCGTTCAGAGTTCTTGCATCTCCAATAGGAGGGTGAACCAATTAGACAGCCTCCACAGCAGTATCATGTGGTGTATACGTAACACTGTAATGGCACCTTGCAGCCTGACTAAAGAACAAAAGGTTATATTAACCCTTGAACATTGATTGGTGCTGATCTACCCTCTATACACACAGTAATCAAGACCCAGCTATGGGATCACCCTCTACCAGCTGTGTGGTTTCTTGCTAATTAGTCAATGCTGCTATGTGAATGACTACTTAGTATTAGGTATTGCATATGGTTTACCACATAAAAGGCAAAAAATTGAATCACACAAAAAACACGCCACAGATGCATCAAAGCAAGTGCGACAAACATAGCCAAAGCAATCAACAGGCAAGTAAAATTGAGGATATCATCAACACGAGCCCTAATGACGAAACGACGAGAAATTATGTAAAGCAAGGCCATCAACAGCGAATAGAGTTTGCTGATATATGCAAGCTAGATCATCAAAAAGAAAACAAGACTACATCTGATAATACAACCAAGAAGTCCTACAAGAAACGATCATATTGACCTGTTCGGAGATCGATTTAAGCTCTAAAGTATCCTCTGTAAATATGCATGCATTCATCTACATAGCGCAAAATTTAATTTAACCAAACAGTAGCAAGAATAATTGACGACTGCTGTCAAAGAGTTTGATGTGGCTCAACCATGATGCAGTTAAAGAGGCAGTTCAATCACAATGCAAACAAACACAAATAACGTTGGGAATGACGTGAGAATTGGAGGTGAACATGAACGCAAAAGAGCTGACTGGTAGGTTCTGAAGGACCTTTCTTCTAAACAGTGCGAGTGTGTGTGCGTGCACACGTATGTGTCTATACTTATCTTTCACAAACCCTTTCCATTTTGTCACTGTCTCTGATTGCCTAGCCTCTTCCCTTTTCTCTGTCTCCGATTGTGTCTCTCCATTTGAATATTGTACGAGTAAATGCACGCTCATTTATCCACACTCCGCTCTAGCTCTCTGCGGCTGTCTGTATCACCGTCTGTGTCTGTATGTGTTTGTATAATATCTACTCTGTCAGTCTGTATGTGTTTGTATAATATCTACTGATATGGATATGTGTAAAATATTATAAAGCCTTAATTTATTTTTAGTGTTTTAAACTATTTATAATTTTTTAGTCAAATACATTGACTTGTCGGCGTAACATAAAATGTTTTAATGTCTTAAATTATTTTAATTAGTTTTATAGATACATATCGTATATATTCTCTACATTATAATTTATATTTATGCTAATGTCTTAAATTATATATTATTTGAATCTATTTTAACAAATATACTTTGCAAGTTTTATGTACCCATTTCAATCTCTACGATTGCCCAGAGAGAGTGAAATAAACTATTATTATTACTCTGTCATTCTGTATGTGTTTGTATAATATCTACTGTCAGTCTGTATGTGTTTGTATACTATCTACTATGTCAGTCTGTATGTGTTTGTATAATATCTATTCTGTCAGTCTGTATGTGTTTGTATAAGATCTACTGTTAGTTTGTATAATATCTACTATGTCAGTCTGTATGTGTTTGTATAATATATACCCTGTCACTCTGTATGTAGTTGTATAATATCTACTGTCAGTCTGTATCTGTTTGTATATCTGTTAGTGAAAGTGCAGCTCCTCCAGACAGTACATCTGGAACAGTTATAATAATTACGTTGAACGACAGTCTTCCATTCACCCGATGAATGTGCCAACTCGACTAAACTGGTCCCTACACGTGGGATCGTTGTCTTGCAAAGTCGACACAGCTAGATGTCAAGTAAATGCTTGGTGTCTGCAGACACCTGACAAGTGTCGACACACCGGACATATAACGTGTGTGTGTGTGTGCGTGCGTGTGCACGTGTGCGTGCGTGTGCAAGGAAAATTCAAATCTTAAGCTATTTTGGATTTTTTTAATGACATTTTTAAAAACAAAACGGAAAGGTTCTCCTTGGTTCAGTATGCTAATCGTATCATTTTAGAACCGTTTACACAAAATAAACACCTAGACTGAGCCATTACAATATAGCGGACTAGTGGGTAATTCTACCCCTGAATGATGTTAATAAATGTACTTTTATTAAATTGACTGTACACAATATGTAAAATGTTCACAAACTGGGTTGACACTGCCGATATTAACATCAACGAACCTGAATGACGACAGACAAAATCAATCAGAGGGAGTTTGAAGTTCTTACTTATATGCTACTGTTTTATGTTTAGCCGTGACACAAAATATTGATTATATCAATCACAATCTTATGAGACAACGTTAGTCTGACCTAAACATGAGGTCACTGTTCCAACATGAACATTGGTTCATGTCAGGGTAATAGATGAGCTTACTAACTCGCAGAAAGAATGCAACATTCTAATTAGCAAATCATCACTGCAGCACTACACTGAAGCCGGTGTTGGAAACTTCTGAACATTTCCGTAGGCATTCAATGCCACATTCACGACCGATCATTTCGGTCTCACCATCTAGTCACTGCTAAAGTCTTTCATCTGCGTTGGTTGGCATTTGCTGAGGAAATGACATGGTGACGTCCCAATACATATCCATCTTCTCATCCAAGTGTATGATATTCTACTGTCTCTAGATGTTGATGACACGACTCAGCTTCTGTAAGCGATTCAGCAGGATGTCACCCTTCTTTATAGTCTCCTGAAACATCAAATACTCTTGTTAGCATGTTCACAAACAACACAAACACATTACATTACACCACACCACACCACACCACACCACACCACACCACACCACACCACACCACACCACACCACACCACACCACACCACACCACACCACACCACACCACATCACATTAGAACATTTTGTAAACATAAATTAAGAATAAGAAGAGGGTTGGTGTGATATAGGCACCCGTATGCATCAATTAGACTCTCAATCTTTTAGACATTTCTATATAACACAAAGGAGCAAAACCTGATAAAACCCAGTGTAAGAACGAAAAAAGGGTCGACAAATATATAACATGATTTGCCAAGACCGAAGTCATGTGAATGCAGCAGAAAGGCCAAGAAACTCTAAGATGTGTGATGGAGCACACTCACAGAAGACATGTATATCCTAAATATACACTAGTCTTCAATATTATGTTGTCTCATACAACTGCTGTAGGTACACTCTCATTAATATCTGATAATAATGTTTGATAACCTGATGGAATGCTTTTGTCCTGTGTGGCCTTTTACAGTGCATGCACCCAGGTTTTCTAATCTATATACAATCAATTTTGGTTACCAAAATAGTTATCTATATAACAAATCGAATTACAGTAATGTGAAAATTCTTGCATATTTTTATATATCAAACCTGTAAAGACCTTGTCGCTTCAAACAAGTTGTATATGTGAATAAACAAACCTGATACTGCCAATTCTTGCTGTCTGGTCTGTTGGTTTCTACTATGCCACCAACTTTGTCAATCTTGCAGTGGATTCGTCCAGCGGCGATGAACCGAGACAGCTCTCTGTCGTAAGAGAAAAGTGTACCATTTTAGTCAACATCAAAAATCTGTGTCCTTTCCACATGCAGCTCATAAACATGTTGCTTCAACAGAATTCATTTTGCAAGCAATTGGTGGATTTAAGCTTTCCATTGCCAACACTGTTACATCATCAAACAATCCTGCAAATAGTTCTCGCATAAAAAATGTGTCTGAATTTGGCATTTAAAGAAATATGTTGGGGACCATAATAAGAAAATGTAGTGGAATAACAACCAATATAAGTAGATAAATAGTTTCCATACATTAAGAATATACAAACAAGACATTGCATTTTGTCAATTTCAATTCTAGTTAATTAAAACTTAATTCCAGGTTCGTCTTGCAAGAAATAAATTCCAAATTATCAAACATTCCAGGCTGTGAAGATTAAAATCCAATTCATTTGAACAGTTTGATTTTCACTATAAATAATTTCTGAACTAATATAGAATCAGATAATTATCGTTTATTCGATGCCACTCAAATTAAAGTTCACCGTTCGGCTAATTTCTGCACTTTGCATGCAAATGCAGCAAACCATTAGACCATCTGAATATGTAGTAAACATATTCCACTAACGACTGTTTTTCATCACTGGCCTAATATTGAGCTTACTGGTCAATGAAGTCGACTGTCACACCAAATGCCTTGGCCATGTAGACGAGAGTGAGGCTGCGGTAGGACTCGAGCAGTTGCGAGTAGGCGTGGATGCGCATCTCTCGCACGTAGAAGCGGTAGTGTGGTGCCAGATACATGTCGTACTTCATCATGGCCTCCACTTTCGCTGCAACATAATCACAGACAATCACTCATGCACATCCATTATACAATGACGCGGCTGACTGCATTAATTCAATTACAATAGTCACCATCTGTGAATAGCCCATCAATGGTATGACTGCTCGCTCAGTTAGCTAGTGTTAATGTCATAAGCTGTATGTATAGTGGATGGATTTTGTTGTCAGCTATGTAACAGGCCTTGACAAGTTCACATTAATGATTAAGGTTTTATATCAAGTGGCCCTGGGGGCCAGTAGATTTGAAAAGTTACTGGCGTGCCCAAAAAGTTACTACAAAATGTTTGTTGTCTACAAAATTTAAGGTAGCAACTATAAGAAGAGAAAACGCAAAGTTAAATGAACATTGTTAATCGTGGTGCCAGTCTGCTATTAATGCAAAAAGTTTATTACATGTAGTATTGCATATTACAATAAATCAACTATCTGCACCAGTGACAACAGTCAATCATCTGTCAGCATTGTCTCTTCTACATATCACATAATAAAGTCAGTTTAATATTTTTTTAAACTACTGTAAACAGAAAACAAAAATACAATAAATCATAGCCTTGATTATAGGCCATTTTATGAGATCGTCGTCGAACATAAAAAAACTTTGTCAAATTTAATACTGACAACTGACTCACTCCTTTCCACTTTCCATTAATATTTTATTTTACAAAATTACACAAAAGCAAAGTCAGTTGGCTTAGAAGAAGCATTCCTTGCTATAGAACAAGCAGCATCTGTGTGGGTGGGCAGACAACTCGGCCCACCGACAACTCGGCCCAGGACAACTCGGCCCCAGTGTGAGACAACTCGGCCCACTTCCAGAGACAACTCGGCCCGTGTATTTGTATAACTCGAATCAGTCACACCCAACGAATTCTTCAAAAAGTTTATACATATACTATAGGTTACTAAATTTTTATGACTTTTATTAAAAACAAATAATATTCGCAAATTAAACAAACTCAAGCAAAATAATATCTGTATTGTGTCAAGGAATCGATTGTTATATCAGTGTATAATTAATGTTTAGAGTTCATTTTTTAAAGCTCGTTTATGCAGCGCCGCCGCGATAAAACACCGCCGCCGATGATTTCGAGTTTCGTGCGAGTTTGTTGTGTTAATTTAATTCTTTACAGAATTAAGCTTTCTTTTATTTTGTATCCTAGTGTATACAGGTTCACAATATACACGAGAAGAAGACTGGCGGCTGTAACACGTTGCTTAATTAATGGTTATACGTCAGAAACAGAAAGTAAAAGATCGCCCAAATCTATAGAATTTTTTGGGTTGCAATTTCCTGAATTAACCAATATATAGTAACCGCCATTATAATATTCCTCACAGACAATGTGAATTCGTCTCTCTATTTCACCGATAAATATAATTCACCGAGCAGCCATCGGGGCCGAGTTGTCTCACACTGGGGCCGAGTTGTCTCGAGACAACTCGGCCTGGGTCGAGTTGTCCTGGGCCGAGTTGTTGGTGGGCCGAGTTGTCTGTCATTCTCTGTGTGCCTAGTTTGTTGACATTATCCCACAAAGAAGTCTTTGGAGTGGTTAGTTGGATATGATTGTTCCAAGCCAATAGGAAGCCAGTGAGCTGTCTCAGACATTTTAACCCCACTGGCAATTGCACTGGTAATTGGCCACCAGGCTACTGCTAAAAGACAGGGCGCTAATAAAAGGCACAGGGTGCATCTAAATGAGGGCAGGGCACAGCGCCCCTGGGAAAAGGTCTAGCTGTAACCATGCACCAACATATTTTAACTGGTGTGTCACATAAATAGTGTCCCTGGTGATATGCAAGTGGCTTTTGAAAAACGCTTATCAAATTTAACAACTGAATTTGTTTACGATTTTTGCATTACGAGTTCATTACCTTAACAATGCATAGCCCTGGTATATGCTAAAGTTTGAAAAGCAGAAATGGACCGGGTCATAAAAGAACTATCGCACTTAAGGACACACTCACCAAGCATTTTGAAGAAGTCGGCATACTGGCAGTTATAGAAGGCAAAGAGAAACTGTTTGATGTCTGGCAGGCCATGCAGAACCTCCAGGATCTCTGAACCCTTCACAATCTACAACGACAAACACCAAGTTTACGTGAAACAGTATAAATATATGTCAAATGATGATGGTGAGAGACGGTTTGTAATTACAAAGTAGCTTCATTTATGGAAAATCATTGCCGTTTTGAGTTGCATGTGCTTCTGGCGCATATAAATATCAATATTACTCAGAAATTGTAAAGGAAGAGTGCAAAAATACCACTCATCATACTAGAGTAACACGAAGATTCTTAATATGTTATGGTTTGGTGGCTACAAAAATATCACAGAATTCTTGTCTGTCAGTAAATTAGCAAAGTATAACAATTATTATTATAAAAGTCTGTGATTGCAATACATAGTGTATCCTTAAATGCCCTCTGAGCTGCAAACCGCATTCATTGATGTACATGTTTTAATGATTAACTAGGTATACAGTTGTTTCATAAAGAGTCTGTAAAAACAGTCTCAATATACACTGTATCCATAATATGCACGGCAAAAATGTAAGACAACCAGAGAGACAGACACGCCACCTTCTCTCTGATGTCCTGTCTGTCCAGTGCAATCATGCCACAGAAGACTGTGTAGGTGACAAATGTCTTGTAATCCATGAGTTCATACGATGTGAACGTAGCGACTGTGTCAAGGAAGAGGTTTGCAGCAGTCTTGAAGTCACGCACAGCCATGCAGTATGCTCCTTTGTAGACCTTCAGTCGGTTGCGTCTATCCCAGTCACCGCCTTCGTCAATCAAACTGTCGGTGGGTAAGAAAGAGGTAAGTAAGTAAGTAATTTATTTTCGGAATCGCATACATCATACAAATAAACATAATCAGCAAGTGTGACAATAAATGATATAGTACACGATTCCCGGTTGACAACGGTCCAATTAAAGGTGTAGCCAGTAATATAATATGAGGATAATACAATATGATGAATGCTTCAAGAAGAAACTGGCCACTCAACCCAGCAATAATTGTATAAATTATATAATAGTAATTTAGCGTGTTGAATAAGAATTACATTTCAAATTTAGACCCGATTTGATGTCACAACAGTAATGTAAATTAATAGGTTGACTCATTAAAAATGGTGCAGACGTAAGGTTACACCAACCAGAATTACAATCTGAACCAGTTACACGTGTATAAATATTTCATAATATGTGTGATTTAAAGTAAGTAAGGATAGGCTACAGTTGTTACACTGGGTATGTCTGATCCATGTATGATGATACCTATTGAAATATATCCTACATAAGCCTTACAGCAACCTACATAATATATGAATACACATATTTCAGAAGAAGCTTGAATATTTAAATCCAAAAGAGGTATAAAAATACATAAGTTTCAAAAAGTAAAAAATATTTTAATGAAAGAATCTCTTTATTACAGAACTAAACATTCCATACACGAGTGTGTGTATTACATAAATATGCACATGTAATACAAATTGCTAAATTAAATATTAAGATATATAGACAAGTTATAAATAAATAAGTTATAAACAGTTTACTGTGCCAACTAGGTTACACTGATACTACCTTGTGACTGTTCATTGACAAAAGTATTGGTAATTTGTGACAACAACATATGTGGTTTATAGTACTTGAAATACTTGAATGCCTTCTGTATTCTTCAAAATAATCCTGCACACCCAAGAGTGGTTGGAACTTCAGCTTGTACTCAAGTACTTAGATACTAAAACACCATTTGTACCTTTGTGCCTTCTCCAGATTTCTTTTGATCAGATCGTGATCCATATAAAACAATCCAAGTCGGATCTGGTGGAAGATCATATCCAACTTATAGCCCATTGTTACTGTCTTCTCACCAGTCTTACGGAACTGGCTCAGTGCTGACTCCTGGTTAACAAAACAGAAACAACAATATTCCATAATAGGACAGTGGTGATTGTTCCTCAAAATGTGCTACCATTGCCTACCAATGTTACTGACTGTCAGTAACATTTAACAGTAAAATAGTAATACATTTTTGAAAAAAGTTTCATCTGGCCATATTTACATAGAATGTCTCATGAATAAAATAAGCATACATGAGTGGAGCTGTACACGACAAACACTAAAATAAATATCATGTTGAACAAATAAAATACAATTGAAAATACAACACAATTCACTGGAGAGCAAACTAACCATAAAAACCACCACTGCATTATGGCCATGTAAAAATTATTTTTCATTTTGTTTGATAAAACCTAACACATTTTAGTCACTCAAAAAAGTTAAGCTACAATGCCACAAACCATGAAATGGTGAGGATGGGTTTCAAATAATACAAAACACTACATTTTGAGCACTTATATGCATAGCTTTATGTAGAGACGTGTCCACCTGTCATTTGGATGGGCAAAACCTGTTTTATTGATCGATTGGTTAAAAAGTAAGAAGCAAGTCTTCAAAAAATCATAATTTATACATTGTCAACTATGCTTTGAAAATGGGCATCTCACGTGTTTATAGTTTATTTCAGGCCAAGATACATATCTTGACTGGCTTGTATCTATATAAGTTAATAGGCACGTGTTTACCATCAGAATTAGGACTGGGAAATTTTTTCCTGCATAAAGGCCTGATTATAACATCTCTCTTTATATATAAAACTAATTACTTTATAAAAAAAATCTATAGTTAAATAACGTTCTAGAAATCTTGTCAAAACGCACAAGTGTAAACTGCATGCAAGAACTACATCGCACCTTGTCTCCTATCCGACTGAAGTATTCGGCTTTCTTCAGCATGAAGTCTCTCACTTCTGTCTCCCCGAGGTTCTTCTCGGCATCTTCTACAGCACTGTCGAGCTCCTTCACCTTCTCCTCATTCTTGGCCTTCATCTTCTGCATGAAGGAGGCATCCACACTCCAATCAAACTGACTACACAACTGCTCGTAGAATGGCGCCATGTCTGTGGGTGATATCAACATAAACAGTGAGGTCAATCAAGAAACTTTTTTACACTGGGCAGTAGATATAGTTAATTTGTTGCATCATTGTAAAATAAGACACAGATATGAAAACAGTTAACACACACACACACATATATAGTGCTCGAAATTCTGCTTGTCCGCTAGCATGCGACAACTGGATTTGCTACAGGACAAGTGAAATTGCTACTACTTGTTGTCCATGGGACAACTTAGCAGTTTGCAGACAGGGCTCGTAATCTACCCGGTATACTTAATTGTCTGTTCTGTAAACAAATGCAAAACTAAACAGAAAGAGATGATATTGTCATTGACAAGTATGTCTAGGTTAGCGCTGTCAATTGCCAATTGCGCCATGACATTGGCGAAAAGGTTTGCTATTTGGTGGAAAATAAATCAACAACTCTTCCTCAAATCGGCCAGACATTATTTATGTTGTTACTATTGATATTATCGGCAGTACATGGCTGTATTATTCACCACCCGGCTCTGTTTAAGTTGCCTAAACAATCGCACATCAAATCAACCCAACTAACCAGTCACTATAGTGTAGATGTCTAACATGCCAAGCAGGGTAAACAAAATGTCGCTATTCCCTCCATTTAGCAACACACACACAGACAATAGGGGGGGCTTATTTCACTCAAGAATTGTATTTACTCGACAATGGGCACCTGATGACACTAGTTGCAAGTTTGAAACAAGTATAATGCTGTACCTGAAATGAATTCCTCTTTGGGAAAGTATTAAATGTTATTGTATTGTAAATTAGTAAGGCCTTTAAAAAAAAGTCTTACCACCTTTTTGTACTTCACTTCCAGTACAAAGAAGTGACGTATTATTCTTTAGATTGTGTGTAGATCAATTTAATGCAGTCGGTGCGACGTAAACAATCCAATGTCACAGGGTGTGAGCAGTTAGCACATCATAGAGGCATCAAAATAATATCTGACTTCTTCTTTGTATCTGAACTCTTGAAGTGATGTAGAGCAATATTCCCAAATCACAACACATTGATACACATCACACATAAAACCGTTTTGAAAAGGGCCTAACAATTTAGGCCAGATAACTGGGAAATTACCCACATATAAATGCATATACGGCAACTGGCCCCAATGTTTCCCTAATAATTCGCAGAGCAGTGGTGTCAGTGTCACTGTTCTGCGAAGTCTCGTCCTAGGGCCAGGCCAAATGAAATTAATAAACTGCCTCATTATCGCTCAATCCACCATCAACCACCATTTTCATCATAAAGTTTAATTTTATATATTGTACAACACATTGTGTAGACTAGAAATTAATCTTATTTATTTTATTTTAGTATATATATCTGGCAAGTATACGACAGTATACAATGAGACAGTTGAAAATGACTCGACAGAATTATAATGGTCACTCGCGAGCGAGATAGTCGAAGAAAGCAATACTTACTATCTTCTTTTACTGCGTCTAACAAGTCATTTTTAATTTTTCGATCATTTTTATATTTGTCAGTAGTAAGTAGGAATTTCCACTGGGCCAACTGCAAATCTGGGTTCTTTTCCAAGCCCTCGTCTTCAAGGTTTTCAAGCGGCATGTTTACAGCCTTGTTTCGATTGTCGTCCAAAAACTTGCCTTCCGAATCACAGTGTTAGAAGTAAACGCACAACTTCGATCTAGGACCATCCTGAACCATCGATTCATTTTTACAATCGCGTATTATGATCTAGTGAAGATTATTAATTAAAACGACGTAAGACATACATAATTTATAATTATGTGTGTGCGCGCGCGTGTATGACTTTTGTATGTATGTATGTGTATTTCATAATAATAATAAGAAGAAGAAGAAAAAGCATTTAAAAATTAAAGCGCGATAAATCTAGACAAAAAATCTATTCGGAGGCTTAAAATACATGAAGACGCTGTAATAAATTGATAGAAAAGTCGTGTAGAATGGAGTACTAATTACAGTTAAACATAATTAGGTAGTACGTACCAAACCATATCTACGAAAACCAAAAGGGGATCGATCTTGTAAGGATTGGGATCATTGTAAAATACATTGCCAAAGTAAAAAAGCGTGTTTCTTATCCGTGTTGTTTATATCGTATTATGGACAGGTGGTATCACTTGAATCAGAGGGAGATCAGGCAGTGTAGTAAAATATAGACCAACACACGATATTGATCACGTACGTACGCTTTGTGGTGTGACACGGTCTAGTGACATTTTCGAGATATTGTATGCATGCCATCAAACATGTTCGTATGACAACTTCGGCATCTCGAAGCGCCGAGTTTTCGGTCGATATCTTTGCAAATGCCATAACGTCGAATAAAAACGACTAAAAGAAAACCTTTGTACCCGACATAAACCACAGCATCGCTGTTCGGTTGATAACATTTCCAAAGAAGTGTGTTCTTGTGCTTTGACATACATTCTTCTGTGTACAGCCGGCCCTGCAAGATTTGACAGGACGCAGTAGGAAGCCTGGTTGGGCAGAGCTGAGAGAGGGGGCGGCGGAAAACGGTACCCGCGGAAAAGCGGTCTTTTCATCTTGAGCTCTAATAAGAAACTACAAGAAGTATACTCCATCGCATTAATAACCAGGTTTTCATCACACGAAAATGCCCGGAATCGAAAAGTTACACCTGGAGGATGCGTTTGATGATAGCCCACAGGTATGTAATTTGTTTACCCGGTCCTGACCCTGTTAGTGTTACTACTGTCGGTGTCAGTGTCAGTCAGTCTCACTTTCACTGACACTGAGACTGACAGGTCAAAATGTTGTACATTTGTTTTGCAAAAAAACTTGAAAACTGCCAAAATTCACATCATACATCAAGACTACTAAATCAATACTATAATTATATACATCACATGATAAAAATAAAATGCAGTGGCTGTTTCTCCGGATATGGATGAATAGCTCATGTTTGCCTATATGCTATTCATCCGGATATGGACAAATAGCCCATGTTCACTATTTGACGGCGCACATTAAAAGACCGTGCAGATACGGCAGACCACATTCACAAAAATGGCACCGATCGATACGCTCATTCTCATATATTCGCTCAGTCAAAAACACAAGTTCCACATAGACAGCAGCATCATACTGTCAGTTTATTTAAATCGTTTGATATAATAACTCACCTAACAGTACATGTGTTCACAGGGCACTAATTCCCGTTATTGAATACTGACCTCATAGAAATTGTCACCTGGAAGGTGAGGAATTCTGAGGCTCCAACCGTCTTTTGATTTTCTTTGATCTACTGTGAAAGGGCATATACATGTGTGGATTGATCTCGAATTACACTACTAGCTGTATATTTGTTAGTGGGTGGGTGAGTAGTTTGTGTTATTGAGGGTTATTTAATAGAATGTACTTCTTTAAGATCATGGACGTTATATCTGAGGCTAGCTGTCTTTTGATGTAGCAACTCGCCTAACGGTACATGTATTCATAGGACATTATACACTTGTTATTGGGTGCTGGCCTTTTGTGAGGACATCTGAAAGTTGATGGACATTATCTCTTCACAAGTGTACGCTAATTGTAGGTCTAGTTATTACTAGTACTGAGACTCATTAGTACTTATGCTACTTATTACAATCACACTCATTTTATCACCCCCATTAAAATTATAATACTGATAAGACCTATAGGTATATTAATAAAAAAATAACATAAGATATAAATAAACAAATCTAAAAAGTAATATAAATGTAATAATAAAAACCTATTTGAATATAAATTTTATAACAAAAACATTATTAATATAAATTTAATAACATAAACAATATTAATATACTTTTAATAACATTAAAATATTAATATAAATGTAGGTCATATATGCATGTTAAGATTTATTATATAAATGTTATATATGCAGTACATGATGGTTCTTCAGGTGCATTATATGCCTGCATTCATTTGCATATTGATATATCTACATATTGTTTGTAACAACTGAAACTAAACAGTTATTTCAATAAATTTGAATACATTTCACAGTTAGTTCATATGCCTACTGATACATTTGAGATAAAACTAAATTAAGCAACTAGGACAACTGTAACTGGAGCCATTCATGGGAAGCCAGCTGTTTTGTAGATGATAAAATATAGGCGCACCTAAAATATACAAGGACAAAATAGAGTGAAATCATTATAATTTTATTGTGTGATTTTGTAACATTCATTTTGCTCCTGGGTTAGCTGAGCAGTTGAGTAGATATTCTAAATGCTGTGAAGTTTGAAATCTACTCATGGCTACTCATGCTTTGCAAGTTACTAGAAACAATAGCTTTGTAGAAGAGGCATAACTCCAGAGGTGTGACTTTGGTGTAGCGCATCTGACACACTTTAAAGAAACCAACGGTACTACAATAAACTTTGGAGGTGACCACATAGCTTTATGTAGAGACCCATCATTTGGACAGGTAAAAACGAATATGGACGGGTAGAAATATGGGTGGACGGGTGGTGGATGGGTAAAGAAATGAAGGAGCAAATAAAAAAGGTCTTCCAAAACCATAGATATTGTTAGTTATGCCTTCAAAGTGAGTGAAAATGGTGTCACATGTGTGTTTGTAGTCCATTTTAGGTCATCAGACCCATTTAAAAGTTTGTAAACTGGCTTAACAGTTAACATCCATGTGTCCACCAAAACATGTGTGACTGGCTATAATTTTATCCTGCATAAAGCCCTGGGTGACCATATAGGTATTTAAAGATGTGGATAATGTTTGAGGGTCATTCCCTCAATGACTAACTTGTGCTGTCATGATGGCTCTTCAGGTGCATGTGTAATATTGTGTATGCTGATTCAATTTTTAAGTATGTACCAAAATTTGTGCACATCAATCTTGGTTGTGTAGAGTTTCACTCATTTATTAAAAGAGGGGCCTCAATAAGAGCATTGAGCAATGACATTAATCAACCTAGTATATACATTGATACATTCTTAATTGTTGTGTGGTGCTACAGTATTATAATGAAAAGACTGATTTGTGAGTTTAATTTGCCAGTACTGTTATTATATTTTATTTGCATGTTTTTTGGTAAGGTAAAACTATGGATATTGTCGCTTCTAGGGGTGTTAATTTGTAACATGGTATACATGTATACATTTTATTACACACACAAATATATATATATATATATATATATATATATATATATTTGTGTGTGTAATAAAATGTATATATGTATACAGCCTGTACCATGAACACTTTTTATGAAAACTAACATCACAAAACTTTCATACTATGATTACTTATTACATGGAGGATGTTGTGAAACATTATATGTTAAACGTACAAGTCGTAATCAGTTACATAAAGTTGTGTTTTGTGACTGCATAATTATACAGAGTAGATTTGACAAGTGCAGCATAGGGAAAATAGGTCTGGTCTGTAAACAAATATTCAATTTTCAGTGGCGACCATATACTACCATATAATTTGTTTATAGACATTTTCATGACTGTGAGGCCCAATTGGTAGAATCACATATACACTTGCTGGTAATCTGCTTATAGAATTCTAGAATCTGGCTGATATAAAATGGTGTCCAGAGTGTGTAGATTGGTTGTGAAAAAGAACTCTAACTCTAAGAGTAAATGATTCTGATTCTGATTTAAAATCAAAACAAAGTTAATTAAGCAAATTTCCTTGACTGCAGTTTTTATAAAACTATGTTGTGATGGTTTTGACAGACAAGAAGTCTGATTGGAGTCTTTGAGAAGGATGCCATGACACTTCGCAACTACACAGCGGAGCTACATAGGTGTTGTATGAGAGTCGTAAATGCTCAGGTAAGTATGTAAATTATTATAAAGGTTGCCTTGTAAATGCATCGGCCCCTGAGTTGTTTGTGTGCTAGTATTTTTATTGTAACTAATGCACCAAACACCAGGTATGTGAACATAAATTTACATGACCAGAACAGTTCATAGATAATCTTGTGACATCATTTGACACGGATGATAGAAAATCATTTAAATTTACATATTTAGTTAGTTATTAAAAGTTTTTGTATATAGATATTAAATAGATGTTTGTTTAAAAGTATCGAGTACATTACCATTGGCACATTTGCAGTAAAACGGTAAGCACAATGACATATAATGTACTTAATTAAATAAAGTACAGATGGCCAATCGTGATGTTGGAACAGATATTTAGTTTATAACTCTGCTGTAGACTGTGACACATTGGCTGTATAGAGCGTTGTAGAACACAGCTGTAAGTGAATGTGTTGTGATTTACAGCAAGAGCTAAGTGCGGCCACTCATGGACTGTCAGCCCACCTGAAGGCATACAATGATCTGGTGAGAACGCCTTCATGTTTACCTGCACTTACAACAACACATTACTGAGTTGATTATAGATTTTTCATTGTACATGATTATTAATAACAGCCTAGTTAGATTTATGTTAACATTTAATACGTTTGTTATCATGGTTGATTGTGATTGTTTAATAATAATTATAAATTTCATGTATACTTAATTATTTGTTGTATTTTTGCATGCATTGTCAACATTTCTGTGTTTACAGTTCTCCAGTTACTGCACGTTGGTGTTTATTTTATCAAAAGCTTTTGGGAACTTTGAACAATTTTGTCCAGTAATGTAAGATGCAGTGTTGACTGAAGGAGTCTTGAGTGTTTGCGATACGCCATTATAAGTGGGTCGGGTGTGTTTATTTTATGTTTATGTTTGTAGAAATTTCCTCTCGAGAACGACGAAAGTATCCTCACAGACACTCTGAAGCAGTTCACAGTTTACCTTGATGAGGTATCAAGACATCTCTATGTATTCATTAATGGTGGTCACAATTATTTTAATTAAACAAAACAGCCACAGCTGAGTATTATACTAATGAATACAAGCATATATATATATATATATATATATATATATATATATATATATATATATATATATATATATTATATATATATATATCAGCGATGGAGTGATTACAACACAAATGTAATCGAGTATGATTACTATGAAGATGCATGAGTACAAGTACACGTACTCAGAAAAGAATTGTACTCGAGTACGAGTACAATTACTTTAGAATGAACTCTAGTACGAGTACGATTACTTTAGAATGTAATCATGATGACTTTAATGAATATCCTGTTTTTACCGTAAAGGCGACCTCCATGGAATCCCCAGGTGTCATTCTTTTTCTACTTTCTATTGCTGTGTCTCTATCTGGTGTTTTAGCTGATCACTGCTATCTACTATATCCACTGTATATACACGTATTATTATTATTACTAATCAGGTGTGCGTGTGTGGTGTGTGTGCATGTGTGTACGTGCATGCGTGCGTGTGTGTGTGAGTGTGAGTTTGTGTGTGTGTGTATGTGTGTGTGCGTGCATGTATGTAGTGTGTGTGTGTGTGTGTGTGTGTGTGTGTGTGTGTGTGTGTGAGTTTGTGTGTGTGTATGTGTGTGTGTGGTGCATGTGTGTGACATGTGTGTGTGTGTGTGTGTGTGTGTGTGTGTGTGTGTGTGTGTGTGTGTGTGTGTGTGTGTGTGTTGTGTGTGTGTGTGTGTGTGTGTGTGTGTGTGTGTGTGTGTGTGTGTGTGTGTGTGTGTGTGTGTGTGTGTGTGTGTGTGTGTGTGTGTGTGTGTGTGTGTGTGTGTGTGTGTGTGTGTGTGTGTGTGTGTGTGTGTGTGTGTGTTGTGTGTGTGTGTGTGTGTGTGTGTGTGTGTGTGTTGTGTGTCGTGTGTGTGTGTGTGTGTGTGAGTTGTGTGTGTGTAGTGTGTGTGCGTGCATGTGTGTACATGTGTGTGGTGTGTGTGTGTGTGTGTGTGTGTGCGTGCGCGTGTGTGTGTGTGTGTGTGTCTGCAATACTGAACAGTGTGAATATATGTTCCATGTGATTCTATAGTTATGTGCCTAAGGTTGTGATGTTGGTCTCCCTACAGTTGAGCTCTGTGCAGCAAATACTGGCGACACAGCTGGGTGGTGGCATGATGTATCCAGTGAATCGCTTCCTCCAGGCCGATCTAGATGGTAACTTTCCACCTGATGTGACAGTAGTTAGAATTTAGGCACACACCTTATATTGTATTACATCAACTGCAAAAGGGAAAGAACATTTATGCAAGGAACAACACGGACACGAGTATGGATACGAAAAGGACCAAATGGATGACATTTGTTTATTATGGGAAACGTGTGTATGAGCCTTTTTGACACTGTATTAATTACATGAAAGACACGTTGATGCCAGGCATGTGACTTCAGCCCACACTAACACAGGTCCTGACCCTCAGGCTGCTAGAGCCTACATTTCAACACATAAAGCAGTAGCGGTGTTCCTAGAACAATTGAAAGGAACGACATAATCATGCAGAGCTTGTTATGTGTTTATTCGAAGCAAACAGGATTGTCTAAAAAGTGCTTTATGAATACGAAGCTGGCTACCTGCTGCCTAAAACACTAAGTCTACAATTATAATAATGTCAGATGTCGGGGTATTTCGCCCAAACATGCAAAATCTTCTACATTAAACCCTGTTAACACCTCTGGTGCTAACCCTAAGTTCACAATCAAATATAAATATAGGGAAAGGATAGAGACTAGTAATCTCTTCCAATAATAATGTACAGATCATGCCCTGTACATCAAAACACAGTATGTAGTGAGCAGGGTAGGTCAAAAGTGACAAATGTCTGCCCCTTTATGCTTTCTCAAATGGAGTGCAGGGTCAGTGTTGGAATTTAGCAGAGGGGACGTGGCCCATTGTGCACTGATTGGTTACCTCTTTGTCGGGAAAATTAACATACTTGCCTAAGCAGAGGAATCCATGCTGTTGCCTTGCATAAAGTCCAGTATGCAAATCAGCTGGGCTAAATGTGCACATCATTTTCTCACAATATTCGGAACTGTATAAAGTAGTTAGTTATCATTTCTTGCATATGCTTTTTCATTCCATAGATATAAAGAAGTGGACTTTTGTGATCTACTTCTAAAGTGTGCAACCTGACCTGTTTTTTGTTTCAGAAATTATGAGAATGAGTCAGATGTATCACGTTGTTAGTAATGGTAAGTAAATCTGTTGATTAATTTATTAACATTTAAACATGGAAATTTGAGTTGAGTTGAATGTGCTCAGAGTGCTTAGTTTAACTCATAGAAACATTTTGTTGTTGTATGTGTTTAAATTGTGTTGCAAAATACCACATTTAGTAACACATTTTTCTATCACAACTTTTTAACATTAAACTGCTATTCTGGCACCTTATCAGAATCTCATAATGATTATTTTAAAATGGAGTGGATCACATTCTGTAATTCTGAACAAGTAACTCAATCTCAGAAGTATAGGTCTGAAATAAAATGTTGTAGGCATGGTATCTGACCAATTATGATGGTACATAAATTCAATGTTTTAAAATTTCACTCACGGGGTACTTGGATTAAAAATGTTATATCTGCACTGCAAGTCGCTGATTTCTTCAGGTGGGATGAGCACGTGTTATTTCTGGGTGGGTTGCCAAATAACAAAGGCCAGTGTGCCATTATAGTAACATTTAAGCAGTCCATTGCATTATTTAGTCTCTTTGAAGCACAACACTGGCAGCCTTGGTCAGAAAGTGAAACATGTGGGGCTCTAGCATTGAGAAAGTTTCAAAACATGTTTTTTAGATGAAAAAAAGCATTAATTATAATTTACCAACAGTTGTGGAACTGCTAACGGGGGAGGGCGGGACATGTTGTCAGAACACGAGCAGTCACTGGGCAGATACATGAAGTTGTCTAAGAAGAAGGACGTGGAGAAGACACGACAAGACTGCAGTGACGATTTGTATGCGATGAGAAAGAAATTCCACCAGGTGAGCATCAAAGAGTGTCTTCTTCATGCATCACTGGTCACGTGATTGGTGATGTTCTCAAGCAACAACTCAAACAATATAAATGCAGTGCATCGATGTTGCTTCTGGGGTGATAGTCATGGATGCTTAGTAGTATGAGTCCTGTAAATAAAATAGAAATTAAATGTTGTCATATATATTTTATGGAAGGATAGCATTAATGAAATGAAGTTGTGTTGCTTGAGAATTGTGTTGATAATACAAGATACTACATGTGAACAATGTATTCAGTAACTTACACAATTTACATCATGATTATAGCGCTGATCTTTATTCTTGTATACAGCTCTTCAATAAAATATTTCTATAGTAAATATATAAAGAAAAACCTATGGATGCAATTATCATATTCACCATACAATCTTCTGTGTTCAGACTGTATCATTTTTATGGTGGTACTTGAACTTATTGTTCATCAGATAACCAAATCTCATCCCTAATACGAATCCTACATGTCGTTATGACTATTCACTCCTGTTGTTTGGCTTTTTCCCGCCAGACGGCGCTTCACTACTTTTCGTCACTCAACAGTCTGCAGTACAAACGCAAGGTGTCGCTGTTGGAGCCTCTCATTGGCTACATGCATGCCCAGAAGGGGTTCTTTGCGATGGGCCATGAGGCAGTCTCACGCTGCGAGATTGATGACTTCCTTGCTAACATTCAAGCCAGCATACAAGGGTTAGTAAGTCTTTGTAAATCGGTTTTGCTGATTACCGGGTAGGTTCAATTTTGCAAATATGTAATAATAGGCACTTTACGAAATGGTGAAATGACATGTATGGATACAGGTGCTATTGGTACTTAACTGTCCTGGCTAAGACCTCTTTTTATTAAATTACTGGTTAGCAGTTAGCCATTATGTTAAACAAAACAACTCCAGTAAAACTTGGACGAGAAGGTAGGTTCTAAAAATGTAAATATGTTTCAGGAAGTAATAGATGTGTGGCTAAAATATTCCTAAATAAGTTAACAAATAAAAAATGTCAAAAAACAGTGCCTTGATCAATTTTGTAGTTAACAGTTTACTTTCATTTGAAGTTTAAGAAATTGTAAAGGCAAAACCTACACAAGCATGCTTACATTGTTCATTTAACAGATGGAGGAATACATTAGTCTGAACTCATTGTCTGGCCCTGAGTCTGACCTTGCTTGGACTGAAGCTTCAACAAGCACAGATATAATTATAGTCAGTCTCAGTGACAACACAAACCAAAGAGATAGATTTGTCGTTGTCATTTGTGTCAGAACCCACATCTGACCCATGCTAACAGAAGTGTCGCTTTTTGTTGTTATTGTTCTTGTCCATTTCCGAGCAGAGTTGACCCAGGAAACGGAAATGTCACCTTTTCTTGATGTTGTTCCTGTCATTGTCCAGACAGAGTTGACCCAGGAAACGGAAGTGTCACCTTTTCTTGATGTTGTTCCTGTCAGTGTCCAAACACAGATGACCCAGGAGACAGAAGTGTCACCTTTTCTTGTTGTTGTTCCTGTCAGTGTCCAGACACAGTTGACCCAGGAGACAGAAGTGTCACCTTTTCTTGATGTTGTTCCTGTCAGTATCCAGACAGAGTTGACCCAGGAGACGGAAGTGTCACCTTTTCTTCTTGTTGTTCCTGTCAGTGTCCAGGCAGAGTTGACCCAGGAGACGGAAGTGTCACCTTTTCTTGTTGTTGTTCCTGTCAGTGTCCAGACAGAGTTGACCCAGGAGACGGAAGTGTCACATTTTCTTGTTGTTGTTCCTGTCAGTGTCCAGGCAGAGTTGACCCAGGAGACGGAAGTGTCACCTTTTCTTGTTGTTCCTGTCAGTGTCCAGGCAGAGTTGACCCAGGAGACGGAAGTGTCACCTTTTCTTGTTGTTGTTCCTGTCAGTGTCCAGACAGAGTTGACCCAGGAGACGGAAGTGTCACCTTTTCTTGTTGTTGTTCCTGTCAGTGTCCAGGCAGAGTTGACCCAGGAGACGGAAGTGTCACCTTTTCTTGTTGTTGTTCCTGTCAGTGTCCAGACAGAGTTGACCCAGGAGACAGGGAAATGTCACCTTTTCTTGTTGTTCCTGTCAGTGTCCAGACAGAGTTGACCCAGGAGACGGAAGTGTCACCTTTTCTTGTTGTTGTTCCTGTCAGTGTCCAGACAGAGTTGACCCAGGAGACGGAAGTGTCACCTTTTCTTGTTGTTGTTCCTGTCAGTGTCCAGACAGAGTTGACCCAGGAGACGGAAGTGTCACCTTTTCTTGTTGTTGTTCCTGTCAGTGTCCAGGCAGAGTTGACCCAGGAGACGGAAGTGTCACCTTTTCTTGTTGTTCCTGTCAGTGTCCAGGCAGAGTTGACCCAGGAGACGGAAGTGTCACCTTTTCTTGTTGTTGTTCCTGTCAGTGTCCAGACAGAGTTGACCCAGGAGACGGAAGTGTCACCTTTTCTTGTTGTTGTTCCTGTCAGTGTCCAGACAGAGTTGACCCAGGAGACGGAAGTGTCACCTTTTCTTGTTGTTCCTGTCAGTGTCCAGACAGAGTTGACCCAGGAGACGGAAGTGTCACCTTTTCTTGTTGTTGTTCCTGTCAGTGTCCAGGCAGAGTTGACCCAGGAGACGGAAGTGTCACCTTTTCTTTTTTTGTTCCTGTCAGTGTCCAGGCAGAGTTGACCCAGGAGACGGAAGTGTCACCTTTTCTTGTTGTTGTTCCTGTCAGTGTCCAGACAGAGTTGACCCAGGAGACGGAAGTGTCACCTTTTCTTGTTGTTGTTCCTGTCAGTGTCCAGACAGAGTTGACCCAGGAGACGGAAGTGTCACCTTTTCTTGTTGTTGTTCCTGTCAGTGTCCAGACAGAGTTGACCCAGGAGACAGGGAAATGTCACCTTTTCTTGTTGTTCCTGTCAGTGTCCAGACAGAGTTGACCCAGGAGACGGAAGTGTCACCTTTTCTTGTTGTTGTTCCTGTCAGTGTCCAGGCAGAGTTGACCCAGGAGACGGAAGTGTCACCTTTTCTTGTTGTTGTTCCTGTCAGTGTCCAGACAGAGTTGACCCAGGAGACGGAAGTGTCACCTTTTCTTGTTGTTGTTCCTGTCAGTGTCCAGGCAGAGTTGACCCAGGAGACGGAAGTGTCACCTTTTCTTGTTGTTCCTGTCAGTGTCCAGGCAGAGTTGACCCAGGAGACGGAAGTGTCACCTTTTCTTGTTGTTGTTCCTGTCAGTGTCCAGACAGAGTTGACCCAGGAGACGGAAGTGTCACCTTTTCTTGTTGTTGTTCCTGTCAGTGTCCAGACAGAGTTGACCCAGGAGACGGAAGTGTCACCTTTTCTTGTTGTTCCTGTCAGTGTCCAGACAGAGTTGACCCAGGAGACGGAAGTGTCACCTTTTCTTGTTGTTGTTCCTGTCAGTGTCCAGGCAGAGTTGACCCAGGAGACGGAAGTGTCACCTTTTCTTGTTGTTCCTGTCAGTGTCCAGGCAGAGTTGACCCAGGAGACGGAAGTGTCACCTTTTCTTGTTGTTGTTCCTGTCAGTGTCCAGACAGAGTTGACCCAGGAGACGGAAGTGTCACCTTTTCTTGTTGTTGTTCCTGTCAGTGTCCAGACAGAGTTGACCCAGGAGACGGAAGTGTCACCTTTTCTTGTTGTTCCTGTCAGTGTCCAGACAGAGTTGACCCAGGAGACGGAAGTGTCACCTTTTCTTGTTGTTGTTCCTGTCAGTGTCCAGACAGAGTTGACCCAGGAGACGGAAGTGTCACCTTTTCTTGTTGTTGTTCCTGTCAGTGTCCAGGCAGAGTTGACCCAGGAGACGCTGAAGACTGTGGACCAGGTGGAGGTCATTGAGAAGCAAACTGCCCACATGTACCATGCCGAGCTTCCCAAAGACATGCCCTACGTCCCTCCCAATACTTCCCTCACCCAGAAGGCAGGATATCTCTTCCTACGGAGGTGAGTGCGGCTGGTATCCTGCTCCCAGAAGTGTGACAAATGATGACACAGTTGTGTCCACTTGCTGGCTGACGGTCTGTTTCACCTGTCTGTTCATAATCTGGAGATTCTGGGCAGAAACACATTTCTAGTTATTTGAATTGTTGTCAATGCAAAGTGCAGAAACGAAATGTCAGAAATATGGAACTTGTTTGAAAAGTAAACTACACTTTTAAGATATTTAGTGAAACCTTTAAAAAATGGCTCTGTAGCATTCCATTACAGCTTGTTGGTTACTAAAAACTTGCAATGGCTAATGAGCTGATTATCATATTAAGTTTCTCGGCAGAAGACTCCAACATTTGGGATCTGCCGTCTCATTCTCACAGGCACACAGCAATGTCTGGCTTTACATTCTCAAAACCCTCCAATTTCAGACCATCTCAGATACCTACTATTTTTAACATTAATTTCCTGCCATTTTTTACTCATTTCAATGTCCTGATTCAGTCGCCTGTGGTGCAAGTTGGTATCATGTATAAAATTACAAGTTACCATGGAGAAATACAGCAGATGTGACATGGATGTGTTGTTCTCATGTGTGTCTCATCACTGGGGGCGCGACTCTGTTGCAGACCCAAGTTACAGCCTCTAAAAAGAACGTATTCAACAAATCGTTCATACCCACTGCCAATTTAATTTTGAATGCTCAATTGTAATGTACTGTATACTTATTTTATTCCATACACTAATTGTACTGATTTATCTAATCTTATTTAGTTACCAATTTTAGTAAATATTATTAATGTTATCACATTGTGTCTTATCAAAGAACCTTTTAAGAAATATTACTTGCTTATTTATTTATTATTTGGAGTACTTATTTATATACTTAATTTATTTACTTTACCAATTTTAGTGCTGATTAGTATTATTACAATTTTAATGTGTCTTATTAACCGTATATATTATGGCTCACCAATCTTATTACTGCCATTTTACTGTGTAACTGAACAAAATTTCCATTTTTAATGTGATGTTTTAAATGGACAATAACGTCTTTTGAATCTTTGTGGTGGTGCAGTAAGCAGGCCCTGATTGCCAGCAAGTGGGAACGTTGCTACCTCTTCATCCAAGGAGGCAATTTGATGTGTCAGACGAAGAACGAGGTCAGTCAGCAATCTGTGCCAGTAATATAGTGTGTGGCAAGGTATCCGTGTGTGGTTTAAAAATTTTGACTCACAGAATTCATAGATATACATTGTATTCTATACCAACATATCCAGACAAAGCATACAGCTTTTTTCACATTTTAATTGAAAGGCGATAGCATATTCAGTAAGCAGAATTTAAACATATTTAAACTTTAAAGGGTTAAGGAACTAAAGTTAGTTAATGAGCAAAATCAGGCCTATGAGTTCACAGCTATATTCAAAAGTTGTTGTTCCAGATATTGCCATATATATAAAACCAGTGTTCTAAGCTGTAAATTGGCATCCAACACAAAAATTGGTGGTCCAGATATTAACTTATAAATCCTGTGTTTGTAATTCGATTGGTAACTGCTGTTTGATTTTTTTACAGTTTTACACAACAGCATAAACCGTTGAAACCTTTTCATCCCTGTTTGAGCAAAATTTCTGAAATGGCTTTTGGCTTATAACGTGTTTTGCAAAGAAACACTTCAGTTGAAATTGCTGTTTGTGGCAGGTGGCAGGAAGTCTGATTCTGGACCTCAACGAAGAAGGCGTTGTGGCCAGTCCCGTAGAGTCAGATGATCGTCGCTACTGTCTGCAGATAGTTTCTCCTCTTGTCAAGAAGTATGTGCCTCATTACCCTTTTATTATTCATGTGACAATAATAAAATGATGATCATGTTGTTACTTGGAAGCTTGTGTTATTAGTATAATAGTAATAAAGCTTATTCTCTGGCAGGAATTCTGCGGCTAAAAAGTACAATAAGAACAAAGTTTAGTATACATTTATTCACTGTGAAATACATGTAGTTTGTTATTTGTGCCAGTTCAGATACTGCAAGGTAACCATATATAAATTACATAGGTATTCCAAATTATTCAGATATCGGATGGATCATTTGTTTACCTAGTCAGTAGTTAGAATAGAGATAGTACTTACTGTATTGTATGATTTTACGATGAAATTATTAGACCACATTAATATTGCACTAATTTTGGGTTATTATCCTTAGATATTGAGTGAGCTGCAGAAATCATGCTATTCTGTTGAGTCATGTAAATCATGTTTAAGATTGTACATAATATGTTGGTAGGACTGTGATTGTACATATATGTTGGTAGGACTGTGATTGTAGATATATGTTGGTAGGACTGTGATTGTACATATATGTTGGTAGGACTGTGATTGTACATATGTGTTGGTAGGACAGTGATTGTACATATGTGTTGGTAGGACTGTGATTGTACATATGTGTTGGTAGGACTGTGATTGTACATATGTGTTGGTAGGACAGTGATTGTACAGGCTGAGAATGACAGAGAGAGGGATGAGGTAAGTTTACTATTGCTGCACTTCTCTTGTTTGTTGACAATGTAATAGAGAATCACACTTGGTATGATGGTGATTGCTTTGAAAAATAGAGAAAAGTAACCCTCTCCACTTTGAGAAAAATGATGATGGCGGTCTTTGAAATAAATTGAGACCGGTAATACTAGGCAGGCAGTTATCAGATGTCACCTTGAACACAGAGCATATTATGGGAGACTTACAAAGGGAGACAACACATTAAGGGAGGAGAAAACAGTGCTTGTCATTTGTTTCAAAAAACCCTCCCGACTTAGCCTCTCATGATTTAGTTGCTACTGCTAATTTTAAAAATATACTCACTAAAAAATCTAAATTGTTTACCATAGAGTATGAATGTCACTGATCTGTATGATTATAATTAATACTTAAATGTGACCAGTAATCTTATCTTGTTTAATTTTCTTTGCAGGGGTAGACATTTATATGTGTATAACTTTATGTCTAATCCCTTTCAAAACATATTTCTTCATGACTATATACAATACCACGTGACTTATTATGTACTTGACTTGTTTTCTTTGTTTTTCTTGTGTGTTTTGACATAAATTGATTGGTTGGTTGATTGGTTGGTTTGGTTGGTTGGTTTTGTTTGTTTGGTTGGTTGGTTGGTTGTTTGGGTTGGTTTGTTGGTTGGTTGGTTTGGTTGGTTGGTTGGTTGGCTTGGTTTGGCTGGCTGGCTGGCTGGCTGGCTGGCTGGCTGGCTGGCTGGCTGCTGCTTGCTGCTGCTGCTGCTTCTTGCTCTGGCTGCTGTCTGCTGCTGCTGCTTTTTCAGCTGCTGCTGGCTTCTTCTTCTTCTGGCTTGGCTTCTGTTGCTGCTGGCTGGCTGGCTGGCTGGCTGGCTGGCTGGCTGGCTGGCTTGCTGCTGGCTGGCTGGCTGGCTGGCTGGCTGGCTGGCTGGCTGGCTGGCTGGCTGGCTGGCTGATCTCATTTGTCCTGGTTGTCACAGAACTAATGCAGTTCTTCAGATATAAACCAAACGTCTGTGTGTCTGTGTAGTGGGTGGCGACTATAAACAACGTGATGGCGGAAGGTGGCTATGTGAAAGAGAAACCTCGACAGAAGAAGGTGTGTGAAATCGTTTCCAGTATTAACCCATTAAGTCCTGAGTTTCTGAGGGCCTCAACACTATGATATAGCAAGTGCATGTACAAAACAAAATTGTATTGTATGAATTAGAATAAATTTGCCTATACTATATCATCAGAATTAGTGTAACTACAAAACATTGAAAATAATCAGCATATTATTCATGTCAACAATCCAATCAACAATGGCTGATAAGATACATGAAAATAAGTTTTATTTTGAGACTGATGCACAATTATTTGACAGCTCAGAACAGACTGAAGTATCGCTGATGTCAACCACAACTGTCAACATCGCTGCTACTTTTCACATTTTCTTTCGAATCATCGGACATGCTAACTAAATAACTGCAGTTCTTGCTCATGATCATCAATATCACGAATAGTGAAACCATACATGTTAAGTCTCCCGCATTCAGCGGGAGACTCCCGCAATTACAAGGAAATCTCTCGATCTCCCGCGCGGGAGAAACAATCTCCCGCAATTTCATCGAAACATAAGTGAAAAAAATTGCGGGAGCATCCGGCTCTTTCCGGTTTTCAGTCCACCAAAAACAAACAAATTGTACGTAATTTACTTTACTGGGTGCGGATAATTGGTTTATTTCTGGCTGGGCATTGTCTCAAGTGTTTTTCAGAGTCGCCTCACAATGAATAGCAATGCCAGTTAACTAATTGCAATCGAGTCTGAGACCGAGCTAATGCTCACAGACACCGCCGGGCGCGGACAACGATTTGAACAATGACCTGAATTGGAATTATTTAAATCACGTCTTACTGTGATGACTGAACATTAAAAACAGTCTAATAAATACCTAAGTACAAGACCTACACCTTGCCTTACATTGTTTATCAACTTTATAGAAATGCCGCGAGCCGCTTCGATACCATATTATCGCCCACTGTGTACGTTCCAGTCTTGTAGAACAAATTGCAATCCGTTTACATCTATACAAATAATGTCCATCCATACATCTACATTACATGTGCATGTTTGTAAATGTATGTACCTTTGCTAAGCGCTTTATTATTTGAGTACATTTGACATGTAAATGAAAAACATCCTTAACAGACGAAAACATGCTTATTTAAATATCTCCAGTTGGGCCTGTGTCACCATGGCTCAGTCCAGCTCATGAAAATGAATTCCATATTCAAGTTTTACATGTAAAGATTATGTTAGTTGTGTAACAAAATATGTAGATGCTGCTGCTTTTCATGCAAAGGATTCTTTGCAACCTATGATACATATCAGAAGCTGAACAAATATGCCAATGTTAGGCCTATACCTAGAACACAAGAAGTAACTTACTGAACATTATAATATTTATTGTTCTATCACCAAGGCTAAGCCTTCTTTTTAATTAACAATATCTATGTCAATATCTTAATCAGTGGAATTTATTCCTTTTTGTATTATATTCTTTGCATTTATGGTTAAAAACCTAATTTACATATAATAGCCCCATTTTCCAAGAGCCTCCGATTTACGTATAAAATACCGTTTTCCCCCCCCAAGACCCTCCGATTTACGTATAAATCTCCCACATTGGCATTTCCAAAACTTAACATGTATGGTGAAACATCTACGCTTGACTGCTGATTTTATTTTGCTAGAAAGCACCATTTCTCTTGATCAGTATATGTCAACTTTGGGTCAAACTGTCGGAAAATCTCCTGGATATATCTGGGTATAATTTGATGGAGTTACTGCGAAAAATTTGTGACATCTAGCGACTATTGTACACACTAATTTAAAACCCCGAAAGATCGATGTTCGAGATCCATGAGGTTAAGACCACTTGAATCACCATCAGGTGTATTTGTTCATCCTGACAAAAACTTCAGCGTGGCATGTTTCTTTTGGCATGATGGGATGGTTTGATGACATGCATCTGTGCATTTCTCTTGTAGGATGCGGGCAGCTCAAAAACGAGTGGTCAGTCCAGCAGGATTAGTCCAGAGAAATCTAAGGAGACTCACCGGTGAGTCCGTGTGTGGCTTTCAATCTCTCCATCCACCTACAAAAAGGCATTCTCATGCTACTACCGGTACCTTCAACATTGATAATTGGCAGAATATTTATGCTAGTGGTAGTGTAGACGTTGACAGTACAGTGATGTGAGTCCTACAGGTTACATATGTCCTCATTTGTAGGATCTTATACTTACCTAGACACCCGGGAAATGGAACCAGCCCACGGGCAATGTGGGGTAAATGTAACTACTTAAAGTTAACAAACTTGTAGAATCCAATCCCGATCCCTTGAACTGTCTGGTGCTTGAACACAGCTACTCTCTATCTTTGTTTATAGCATGGTGGCCAGTCCTTAAGATGTTGGCCATCAGGAACAACATCCTGGCATCTAAGGGAAGTACTAAGCCATCTTGCAGTTACTGCAGATAAGCTATTCGTTCATATACACCCAACACTATCTGCAGCCAGGTATTCATTGATATAGCTGAGTGAGGCAGTGTGGGGTGGACACAATTATTCAGATTTTGAAATGACAACAATAGGTTTCTGTCCTTGAATTGCTCTATTAGACACACAGAAGCATTCACACACTAAGCCTATGCTGCATGTTGGTTAGGTTGAGCGAGGTCATGTGATGAGTGTTGTTTTTCTGTTGAGGTCCGTGCCGGTGGGAGCGGCTGCCCCCTGCCCTGTTGTCCCCACAGCTGTCACTGATGCCACATTTGTCCCCGACGCTCCCATTCAGTTTGACATGATCTCTCCGAGTGACGAGTCACTGCAACTGGCCGGGGTAGATGGGCCACAAAGGTATGTGTTACTGGCCGGGGTAGATGGGCCACTGAGGTATGTGTCAGTGGCCGGGGTAGATGGGCCACCGAGGTATGTGTCAGTGGCCGGGGTAGATGGGCCACAGAGGTATGTGTCAGTGGTTGGGGTAGATGGGCCACAAAGGTATGTGTCAGTGGCCGGGGTAGATGGGCCACCGAGGTATGTGTCAGTGGCCGGGGTAGATGGGCCATCGAGGTATGTGTCAGTGGCTGGGGTAGACGGGCCACAGAGGTATGTGTCAGTGGCCGGGGTAGATGGGCCACAAAGGTATGTGTCATTGGTCGGGGTAGATGGGCCACAGAGGTATGTGTCAGTGGTCGGGGTAGATGGGCCACAAAGGTATGTGTCAGTGGTCGGGGTAGATGGGCCACAAAGGTATGTGTCAGTGGTCGGGGTAGATGGGCCACAAAGGTATGTGTCAGTGGTCGGGGTAGATGGGCCACAGAGGTATGTGTCAGTGACTGGGTAGATGGGCCACAGAGGTATGTGTCAGTGACTGGGGTAGATGGGCCACAGAGGTATGTGTCAGTGACTGGGGTAGATGGGCCACAGAGGTATGTGTCAGTGACTGGGGTAGATGGGCCACAGAGGTATGTGTCAGTGACTGGGGTAGATGGGCCACAGAGGTATGTGTCAGTGGTCGGGGTAGATGGGCCACAGAGGTATGTGTCAGTGGTCGGGGTAGATGGGCCACAGAGGTATGTGTCAGTGGTCGGGGTAGATGGGCCACAGAGGTATGTGTCAGTGACTGGGGTAGATGGGCCACAGAGGTATGTGTCAGTGACTGGGGTAGATGGGCCACAGAGGTATGTGTCAGTGGTTGGGGTAGATGGGCCACAGAGGTATGTGTCATTGGCTGGGGTAGATGGGCCACAGAGGTATGTGTCAGTGGCTGGGGTAGATGGGACACAAAGGTATGTGTCAGTGGCTGGGGTAGACGGGCCACAGAGGTATGTGTCAGTGGCTGGGGTAGATGGGCCACAGAGGTATGTGTCAGTTGCCGGGGGTAGATGGGACACAAAGGTATGTGTCAGTGGCCGGGGTAGACGGGCCACAGAGGTGTGTGTCAGTGGCCGGGGTAGATGGGCCACAGAGGTATGTGTCAGTTGCCGGGGTAGATGGGCCACAGAGGTATGTGTCAGTGGCCGGGGTAGATGGGCCACAGAGGTATGTGTCAGTGGCTGGGGTAGATGGGCCACAGAGGTATGTGTCAGTGGCCGGGGTAGATGGGCCACAGAGGTATGTGTCAGTTGCCGGGGGTAGATGGGACACAAAGGTATGTGTCAGTGGCCGGGGTAGACGGGCCACAGAGGTGTGTGTCAGTGGCTGGGGTAGATGGGCCACAGAGGTATGTGTCAGTGGCCGGGGTAGATGGGCCACAGAGGTATGTGTCAGTGGCCGGGGTAGACAGGCCACGGAGCTGTGTCAGATCTGACTAAGTAGCAGATTTACAGGCTGTGAACTTGTTTCACTGTAGTGTATATGTGTTTGTTTGTTTATGTCTGTGTGTTTATGCATATGTATAATACATGGTGTAAGTGAGCATGCACTTACAGGCACACACAAGCATATACATGCACGCAGGAACGCACACACACACACACACACACACACACACCACAATGTTACTGGTAATAAATTCTTCAGATTTTACATCTTTATGTATTTTTGGATGTGCTAACATAGTTTAATTAAAATAGGATTAATTATATATCGTATTATTCCAGACGTATTAATCCATTTGATCAGTCAGCTGAAGACATCCGCAAGGACTCACCGGCAGACAATGTTGCTTTCTCACGCACGTTTACTGTTCGTTTCCTCGGCTCAATGGAAGTGAAAACTGACAGAGGTGACCATTTAACCGTCTATCACTATTGCCAGATGTGCACGTGCAATTTAATAGATAAAAACAAATTGTTTTGCAAAATTTAAGAAAGTCACCAGTTTGTGTTGATATCACCATCGTCATTATTAGTAACATTGTTAACATCTAGTCATCTTCATTGTTAGTAACATTGTTAACACCTAGTCATCATCATTAGTATCATTGCTAACACGTAAAAATAATTGTCTATACAGAGTAACCTTTCTAGTACCTGGTCATCATGGTATAATTATCATTGAGATGAATTGCATCATTGTTAGTATCTTGTCATGAATATTATCATCATTCTTAACAACTAACAGTCGTTGTCAATACACAATAATCATTGTCAGCACCTGGTCGTCATCATCATAACTATTGTCACCTATCCATCATCATTGTTAATGCCTGGTCACAATATATAACCCAACTTAACTCTCTTACTCATCAGGCAGCTTTCATGTTTGTTCACTGTTGTCATCGACAGGTGAGTCCCTTGTGCTGGAGACAATCCGACAGATCATGGCAGCTCGTGCCATTCACAATGTCTTCAAGATGACTGAGTCGCGCCTCATTGTGTCCAGTGAGGCAATGAGGTACGCACGCAACACAAATAAGTTCTTACAAAATAAGTTCCTGCTGTTTGCCTCTTTAGCAGCAACTAACCCGAGTCCTCCCAGGCAACATGCACAGAAATAGAAACGTTTCTGCTGTCAAACAACATTTTAAAGGGAATAAATTTATTATTAAAGGTTTCAAAACTTGGTATGTAGGGATGATCTCTCAAGACTGGGTCTTTAGAGATGGTCTCTCAAGACTGGGTCTGTAGAGATGGTCTCTCAAGACTGGGTCTGTAGAGATGGTCTCTCAAGACTGGGTCTGTAGAGATGGTCTCTCAAGACTGGGTCTGTAGAGATGGTCTCTCAAGACTGGGTCTGTAGAGATGGTCTCTCAAGACTGGGTCTGTAGAGATGGTCTCTCAAGACTGAATGTCTGTTACAGATGGTCTCTCAAGACTGGGTCTGTAGAGATGGTCTCTCAAGACTGGGTCTGTATAGATGGTCTCTCAAGACTGGGTCTGTAGAGATGGTCTCTCAAGACTGGGTCTGTTACAGATGGTCTCTCAAGACTGGGTCTGTAGAGATGGTCTCTCAAGACTGGGTCTGTTACAGATGGTCTCTCAAGACTGGGTCTGTAGAGATGGTCTCTCTCAAGACTGGGTTCGTAGAGATGGTCTCTCAAGACTGGGTCTGTACTCTGTAGAGATGGTCTCTCAAGACTGGGTCTGTAGAGATGGTCTCTCAAGACTGGGTCTGTAGAGATGGTCTCTCAAGACTGGGTCTGTAGAGATGGTCTCTCAAGACTGGGTCTGTTACAGATGGTCTCTCAAGACTGGGTCTGTAGAGATGGTCTCTCAAGACTGGGTCTGTTACAGATGGTCTCTCAAGACTGGGTCTGTAGAGATGGTCTCTCAAGACTGGGTCTGTTACAGATGGTCTCTCAAGACTGGGTCTGTAGAGATGGTCTCTCAAGACTGGGTCTGTAGAGATGGTCTCTCAAGACTGGGTCTGTTACAGATGGTCTCTCAAGACTGGGTCTGTTACAGATGGTCTTTTAATACTAGCTCTGTTGTCTTAGTCTCTCAAGAATGGGTCCATATAGAAGGTCTCTAAGATACAGAGGTTGGTAGAATTGACCATAAAATTGTGTTTCCATGTATAGACTAATATGAAAGAGTCAGGTTTGGCTCCCTGCGAGGGAGGCTCAGTAGACAAGATCAGCTTTATATTGCCAAAGAGTTCTGAATAATGTATGATATCATATAACAATCGCGCTTACAGACTGATAGACCCATCCAACAACAGTGTGAGAACTACGTTTCAACTGGAGGACATTTCCTACTGGGCGACACACAGTGAGAACAAAAGGTGAGGCATGCAACAGTCTGTGTAAAGTGTTTGAGTTACCCTTAGATTTTTCATACCTTTGGGAATGTCTTCAGTCACTTTTGTGTAGCACGACACAAGCCACCCTCACACGCCAGTGGTCTTGGTGCCCTCAGCAGATCACCTTTCAAAACACGACCAGAACGTTAATATCACCCACCTCTATAGTGCCCTTACAGACATCACCCACCTTTATAGTGCCCTTACAGACATTGCCCACCTTTATAGTGCCCTTATAGTCATCACCCACCTTTATAGTGCCCTTATAGTCATCACCCACCTTTATAGTGCCCTTATAGACATCACCCACCTTTATAGTGCCCTTATAGACATCACCCACCTTTATAGTGCCCTTATAGACATCACCCACCTTTATAGTGCCCTTATAGACATCACCCACCTTTATAGTGCCCTTATAGTCATCACCCACCTTTATAGTGCCCTTATAGACATCACCCATCTTTATAGTGCCCTTATAGACATCACCCACCTTTATAGTGCCCTTATAGTCATCACCCACCTTTATAGTGCCCTTATAGACATCACCCACCTTTATAGTGCCCTTATAGACATCACCCACCTTTATAGTGCCCTTATAGTCATCACCCACCTTTATAGTGCCCTTATAGACATCACCCACCTTTATAGTGCCCTTATAGACATCACCCACCTTTATAGTGCCCTTATAGTCATCACCCACCTTTATAGTGCCCTTATAGACATCACCCATCTTTATAGTGCCCTTATAGTCATCACCCACCTTTATAGTGCCCTTATAGTCATCACCCACCTTTATAGTGCCCTTATAGTCATCACCCACCTTTATAGTGCCCTTATAGTCATCACCCACCTTTATAGTGCCCTTATAGTCATCACCTATTTGATGACTTGCCCCTTGTGCTTCCAGTACCTCATAACAGATTAACTATACTTGAAAAACAACCTGTTATATGCCAATATCAATTCTAAAAGTCAGTTTACAGCAGTTGTAAATAAAACCTGCTTACAAGATGTGTCTTTGATGCGGGTTTGATTGCATCAGTAAGTTGTTTTGGAAATGTAATGTTTTTTCAAAAGTGTAAACTGTGTTGTCTTTTAAGGTTGTTTGGCTTTATCACGCGGACACCCCCGAGTAAAGAGCAAGGTGACATGTCAACATTCGCGTGTCATGTCTTCGAGTGCAATGCTTCGGCAGATGAGGTATGTTGACGAGGTGTCCATTTTTGATATCACAAGCAACTACTGAGACGGCAGTGTCAGACTAAAAGTGATTGAGCTAAAGCTGTTAAAACAAGAATTGTAAAAGTATAACCAATTTAACAAAACGAAACCGACAGGACAGCAATTAAATGGTTTGATTGACAGTGTAAAGTTGTTGATATAGTTTGAGTAAAAGGAAAAGGTTTTTTATAAGTTAAATTAAAATGTGACGGCTGAAAATGAAGGGCTATTCTGTCTTGTAGATCTGTCACGCAATCAGCACTGCGACAAAACTTGCCTTTGAAGCATTACTGGTAAGTGTCATGCACCAAGTCAAGCTTGCCAGTTGTCTCATATCAGTTATTGAGTGTTCTTTGTTGTTTCCGCTGTGTTAGTTCTTACAACTCTTATGTATTGCTCTTTGTCATATTGCCTTGTGATAAACATCTACATGCAACTCGGTGTGTTGTTGGTTTTCTGTAGAAATATTACTAGATGCACACACACCTATATACTTTTTAATTATCTTCTGTTGGTTGTTTTTATTTTGCTGTGGCAGCATTTTCCCCAGACTTGGCACATTTTTACGTAAATCCATATCTATCGTGGTTGGTTCCAGTCACTTATCTCAAGTGTTTGTTTGCTTAACAATCTAGAATTTGGCCACAGGAAACTGGGTGAACCCTGCTTTTAGTGTCATTGCTTATCTAGATATGAGAACCACAGAGGGAGTCATAAACTGTTTCCTTGGGTTGTAGTTTGCCCAATTTCAGAAGCATGGCTGGAGTGGGCGTGTAACCTACTTGCTAGTAAAATGTAATTGAACATTCTCAGTTCTACATCTCTATGCAGGATCAACTTTTTACAAGTTCAAAATTTTCCCATCTGGTAGATACGTGTGTTCATGGGTGTGTGCACGCAGTCCAGTCTAAATATGCATAGATTAACAACAAAGGATTTTTTGCACCTCAGATGTCCATTTCCGGAGCAATCAAATTTGTATCCATCTAAAATGAACTTTGCCTGTCCACACGACAGATTGGCTGTTCTCTGGTTAAAGTTGTGACTGATTCATCTACTGTCTAGTAACAATTTAAACTACTTTTGTTAGGTGTATTATGTTCGATGGTACAAGTTCACTCTATAGTTATGTGCAACTCTGGCTTAAACATATTCTTCAAGCATGTGGGCTGCCGCGGCAAAGAATGCAGACATTGGAAGAAAAAATATACTTCACAACTTGTCCAGTTGTAGTTATATGATAAAAACATGTTTTGTGCACATTTATACATTTATATAATTGATATAGCATTGACGACTGTAGTTCACCCTGTGTTTCGTTGTGTTTATTTCTGTTTTTACAATGGCATAAAACGTATTTTAGGCAGCACGACAAAGTCGAACGCAGCAGCACCCCACAGAAAGTGTACAGGAAAAATCGGATTGATTTGTAGCGTAAGTACAATGTATGTCAGGTCTAGATTAGCGACTAACCCTGCACAAAATTACTAATATGTAGTATTTATGCTAACTGATCAATTAGTTTGCTTCAGTCGTACCGTACACTATACAAAAATAATTAATGCATTAGTGGAAATGGAACAAATGACACTGTATGATGTAAAGATATTAGTAAAACTTTACCATTACCATGTTTCCTAGCTTTTCAACACTTGATATTAAACAGTTTGGGTTGAGTATGTGCACATAAAATTATTATGTAACTGACATTCTAGCATTTACTGATAAAATAAAAAACATTTACGTACTGTATTTACAAATAGGCATTTTTAAAGATTTACTTTGCTGCAACTTTTATTACAACTATAAATAAGTTCTGTAAACTAGCAAATTACGTTACTGCCACAAAGATAATGAGAGTTAGAGGTTTGGTCATACTGGCTTCAACATTGACAAAGATGTTACCCACAGTTCGTCATCTACCTCAGGTAAAAGACATTGCACTGTATTAAAGTTATTAAGTGTGAACTATTTCTTGCAACCAGCTTCGGTCGTTGGTCATAAAATATTTAAATGTAGTAGAACCCTTGAAGCTGGCATGGCTAGAGGCAGCTGATTTGAGACAGAGGAGTGGAGTGGAGTGGAAATCCCAAAGAAATGCATTTGTGTCATATTTGTCCATCTTTTCTTCCGGTATTACTTCATAATGAACCTTTTTCAACTATGCTATAGTAACTTACTTAGACAGCGTCAGTGGCCACAGCAGGTGAAGATCGATCCATTTAAGCATAACTACATTTGGCATTGTATTTACTTTTCACGTAGCTATTGTATTCATTCAACAATGTTGATCAATGTATTTTATCTTTGTCATCATGCAAATGTGCTGATTGTTTTGTTTCTAAGCACTGTACGCACACCTTCCTAGTTTGTTCTTGTATGTTATTATTTTCAATATGTTTGTATTGTGTGGTTATATTTTATGCATGGTACCACACAATGAAAGCTGTTGTGACCCAGCAGATGAAAATAAGTTTTGCAGCTATCACGATTCCCATAGTTGTGGTCATCAGTAACTATGCAGGGTTTGAACTACACTCATAAGCATAAACTTTAATCTTAAAATTCTGTCACATGAAATACATCCATATCTTTCAACACATGGTTTGTTCATTTACTTAATACATGTTTATTACTAAACCAACATGTGAAAATGACGTGTGAACATGACTGCAGCCATATCAAAATGGTAACATATTGAAACATTAGCAAACATGCTATAGGTGATTTGTTAACAAATGCCTTTATTTTAATTTTTTGTGCAAATATGACATACCGGGTACTCTTTTTATTAATTTATATGTGAATGTCAAAATCTTTTTGATTTATATAAATTAGATTAAAATTCAGTTACACACAGCTGTGAGGATGACAACAAAGTTCTAAGCACCAGTAGTACTGTCTGATCACATCACCTTAGCCATGGATGTCTGGGTGCTTGTGTATACCATGAAATTAAACTGTAAAAAGTACAGTCACTGCAGCAATATGTGAAACAACAATTATTTATTTTCATTTTAATCAATTAAATTGTTTACAGGGGTGCACATATTTCCAGTTTTTGCTATTGCTGGAATTTTTACTTATTATGTTTCTTACAATTCGTTTACTTATTTTTAATATGTACGTTTTTATGAATACTGTAAATATTGAGCCATTGTATTTTACAACTTAGTGATTGTTAGATGATCACAGATTTTGCCTGTGAAATGTATGTGCAGCGTTCGTTTTGTATAATTAGTCATTATTTTATTCACAGGCCCATGGCACTATCGAAGAACAGAAAGAAATTGAAAAAGTGAGTTTTAATTCATTTACACTTGAGACAGTGTAGGATTTGATGATGACTACTGCAAATGTGTCTGTAGTGAAATCTGAACAGAGGATTGTAATGTTTGAAGTTACAACAACTTTAGCACAAGCCGCTCCTGTTGTCTTAAATGACGTATGTTTGCACTGCAATTAAAATTGAATTCTAGAGTCGTCCATCTTTTAAATAAAAATGTCCATTAACTCAACGATATATAAGATTTCCTCAAATTCATATAAACTTTTACATTACATTTAGACATTGTAAGTGGCGGGAGATAATGTAGCGGTTGGCGTGTCTCAATTTGGGATGTAAAAGAACCACTGAGGATGACAGACGTCCTCGTAACAGCCACCATCAGTGCCAACTTAGATACGTCTGCTTGATGATAATCTTTTGAAAAAGGTTTTACAGCTCAACACACAACAGAGGTAGAATTAATTTTTAGTGTGTTGGAGACAAGATAATGTAAGAAAATTCTGCACCATGTAGATCAAAACATTATTTTATAACCAGTATGGAATACCACTTTGTTTGAGTCGAGATGCTGCATTTGTGCTGTGGTTTGTATAGTAATCTGTAAGGTTTGTCTCATTCTGTTTCATAAGGACATCCTCCTGGCCAATATTAACATGCTGGCTGACAAGACCCAAGAAGTGCACGTGACACCAGACGGCAGCTACCTCATCTTGGCTGACCAATTGAGTTATGGCTTGGGGTCACAAGACCTGGATCCACCAATCAGGGAGGTTCACAGTGACGGTGATGAACGGAAGGTGGATTGGGCCGAGTGTGAATCTGAAGCGTAAAGACTGAGGAGTTGTAACCGTTGAGAGTTCATGCTGACTGTGTGTCCATGCTGACTGTGTGTCCATGCTGACTATGTGTCCATGCTGACTGTGCGTAGACACACACTTGGAAATAATGCCGGTACAGAAAAGCAATTCACAAAAAAACTGTCCACATATTTATGAACACGAAAGAGTGTTGTTGTTATGTCTCGTTTGACTACCCATGCTGTTAATATGGCTTTGTAATGTCACCGGTGAAGTTTCTTTATTAATAACTGATGTCCGATTGCACAGGAATGCAGAAATATTTTGATCAATCTGAGACATATGCAAACATTTAAAAATTTTAAGATTTCAAGGTTGTCTTAAATCAGGGTTGTCTCAATACGTAGCCATTACTGTACTCAAAGTTACCAGCAGCAGAACACTTGTGGAGACCGTGTCACCTGTGGTTGTCGATAAGACACCACACGTTTTCACAAGCAAGAGTCCGCATGAGCAAGTGGAAGGTGTGCACTGGATCCTTGCTTGTGAAAATGTGTGGTGTCTTATCCATGGAAGTTTCACAGAACATGATTTTGATGAGAAGATATGAAGGCAGCCTGGACTTGTTGCCTCTCACAAGTGGCTATTGCTGTTGTTGACTTCAACACTGTTTCCAGATTTCTGTTTTCTTTTTCTTCCCCCTCGTTGCTGTCTCCACCAACTGTCTTCACTCCTCTTTCTCTCTTTCCCTCTCATTATCCACTCCTTCTGATTTCCTTCTCATTCCCCACTCCCCTCTGTCTTTCCCTCCCATTCCCCACTCCCCTCTGTCTTTTCCTCCCATTCCCCACTTCCCTCTGTCTTTCCCTCCCATTCCCCACTTCCCTCTGTCTTTCCCTCCCATTCCCCACTCCCCTCTGTCTTTCCCTCCCATTCCCCACTCCCTCTGTCTTTCCCTCCCATTCCCCACTCCCTCTGTCATTCCGTCTTCTTCCCCACTCCCTCTGTCATTCCGTCTTCTTCCCCACTCCCTCTGTCATTCCGTCTTCTTCCCCACTCCCTCTGTCATTCCGTCTTCTTCTCCACTCCCTCTGTCACTCCATCTTATTCCCCACTCCCTCTGTCATTCCGTCTTCTTCCCCACTCCCTCTGTCATTCCGTCTTCTTCCCCACTCCCTCTGTCATTCCGTCTTATTCCCCACTCCCTCTGTCATTCCGTCTTATTCCCCACTCCCTCTGTCATTCCGTCTTATTCCCCACTCCCTCTGTCATTCCGTCTTATTCCCCATTCCTTCCCAAATACAGTGTACCTCAAATCTGTCTTTACAGTCTTTCTTTCTCTCAGACACTGGACAGGGCCCTTTGCAGGGTGTTTAAAGTCCAACGAGAATTAGTGAGTCCACTACAGGTTACAGAGTTACCCCCTGTGTGGGATCTTTTACTTCCCCTGGCGTAGACACCAGTCCTCCCAGATAACATTCATAATGCATATTCCTTCAGGCTAGACTGTGTGTACAATCAACTGAAATACTGATGTGATAATTATGGTTGTGTTACAGGATTAGCGATTAACAGAAGTTAAGAAATCTCTTAATTAAGGATTAGCTTGCTCGTCTTCAGTGGTGTTTTATATAATTATGATTACATGAATGTTGGAACAGAGGGGGGCTTGAGACAGATAGTCTGGCCATAATCTGGAATGTCACTGTAAGAAATCTGCAGCAGCAGAGGGAGGGTTGTGTTGAATACAGTTGTACTCAGGCATGTTAAACACAGCTATATGGCAGATATGAATATGCAGTGTTCAAAGGATATACATAGCTACACTGTATGGTCACAAAAATATTGTATTGGTTGCACATATGTGGTCCTGCTGTCCGTAGTGGGTCAGTCAGTGGGTCATCATATGGGAGTGGACACAGGTACCTGTAAGATAGTAATCACTGAACGAAACAGTAAAATACTGCCGATGTTAAATAACACTAACTATGTGTGATGTAACTGGCTGGGGAAGTAGAAACATATGCATGCGACTGTCTACATGACGGGTGGTACTAATGAATGTGTACTGAATACTTACAATTATTGCCAGACGACCAATGTTTGGGACAGTTTTGATGCAATGTTTTGCAGCTACAATCAGATGTCTGGGACCGGTGTTTATACACAGTGTCGTTTTCTGCCATAGACAGCTGTCGAACTTCCAGTTGCTTGATGTGATCACTTGCATAACACACTTGTTCATTCATGCAGATAAGGTTTCTTGCTTTCACTGTTTATCAGGTTTTTCTGTTGCATGTGATTAATATGTTATCCATGTTTTAATATTGAATTTGTTATATACCAAGGATGGATGCAGCTTGTTTTAATATAGCTGATACTTTCAGTACAATAGTGCATTTTTCTAAACGTTTTGCAGATACTTTGTGCAAAGTATTGCAAGCATGTTATAGAAAATATTGTTTGTCTCACAATAAACAAATAGGTTTGGTATTTAGAATTCTTAGGGGAATAAAGTATACTTCTTAACATAAAAAAATCCAAACATCATACTGCAATTGTGTTGACAATATTAGAAATGCTGAATATTTGGAATACTTTTGGAGGCATTGCAATTGCGATAAATTAGCAAATTAATGAAAGTATTGTATTAAATATTCTGAATTAAATAACAGAACCAGCAAGGTATTGAGTAGTAATACATCCATCCAAGTCGCGGCATGTTGCTTCCGGATCAGCCGCACAAGTTGAATGTAGCCCTGTAGGAGGGCAATAACAGTGTCACTTAATGCAACAGTTTCTGATTTGTTAACTGGAGTTAGTGGAGGACTTTTCTGAAATACGTGAAACTGCTAACTCACAGGATTTCAAGAGGCATTTTGGAAAAGCAAATCATCACCAGTAGGACATATTTAGAATGTCTTGTTTACAATTTGTAGTCAAAACATTCAAACACAGTTTTGGATTTACTAAACGGAATTTGGCAGACAGGAATCCTTTAATATAATATATATATATATATATATATATATTATATAATATATATATATATATATGTACTTATATATTAATATAGTATAATTATAGATTACATGAAAAGTATGATTAAGCAACGTCATATCTACAGATGTATACCTCAACAGTGTTTCCTGTCTGGCTAACTACAGGGCATTGGTGGTGATGGAGTGTTATTGTTAATCGTGATACTTTTGATACGAGGAATGTAATAATGGGCCAAGATCTGTATACAAAGTTTGGTGTCTGACTCATTACATTTGACTAAGCTACATGTACATAATGGAATAAAACATGCTAAATTTATAGATCATTGTAGGTGTAATTAAGAGCCTATTCTAAGATTATCACAAAGTTTACATAGATGATAGAGATAGAACCTGTTATATATCACCTAAATGAAATGAAGAAAGTTAAGATAAGTTCTATAGCACAATTAACAGCCCTTATTCGTTGGCACTGCTCAGAGCACTAAAATGTGCACATACATTAATATAAATGGCTTTATAGATGTAGCATTAGAACGTTTTACATGATAACTTTCAACATCAAGTCAGCTTTTTGTCATCAAATAATGATGCAGCAAATTGTTGAGAATATTCGCAAAAATGCATAGTGTGGTGTCCTCTTGTTTAAATTCATGTGGAAGCCCCAATTTCTGCTTAATACTTGACAGCTTGGTAATTTTTGGTTACCCAAACCTTAACTTAATGTTGTAATTCAATTATTGTTACACTGCTCAGTGATAAATTGAATGGTCTATGTGTGTTTTCTGTTGGAGCAGGTTATTGAATCACTCTGCAACTTTGTGTAGGCAGGAGAAGGCGTACTGTTCAGCAAATGTGAAACAGTTCTAGCAGTTACATGTAGACAGACTTATACCCTCACTTATTGTCCCATTTAACTATGATTACACGGATAATACCAAGGGATGTAACATGTAATCATTACGTTTATCTGATCGTAAATGCAGCTGTATGTATGAAATCATACAAAGGATTGGAACTGCAATGCAGATACATTAAATAATGTAATAATAATTATAATGTTTTTAACTTATCACTTGTAAATTTTGTTTTTTAATCACTGTATTTGCATATGTTTGCTTCTTTGTCATTCAATGTGTCTACTATGTGCTATTTGTTTTCTAATATACGCCTTTGTTAAACTGTTTGTGTTGCGTTGGTTTTATGTTCGGGAAGGGCTACAAACTGACAAGTATTGCCTTGTCTCAGACGGTATTTGATTTCTGTGTTGCTTCTATGGACTTGTGTTTGAATTCTGTGCTGCAAAAAGAAATAACTCTTTTTTTCTTTTGGTTCCTGAAGTTGGCGACTCTTAGGGGAGTGTCTGGCCTCGACAATAGTCGTCAATGTGCTGGTGTTCCTACTTCCTACATAATTTCCAGGGCCCATCTGAGGCCATCTCCACTCCCCCATATCTCCCTCAGCGATCTCACCAAACCTCTCCCCTCTGTGGCCAAGAGTAAATTTCAGAGAGAATATAAATATAATTATTAATGCAAGTGTACAGGAAGGCTTGTATCCCCTACGTTAATGCTTAATGTGCATACTATTTGTGTTGGTGTGTCCTAACTGGCGACGTGGCGTACTTGATTTGGTTTCGATTTCTTGGGATTGCCAGTTGACAGGCGATTGAGCAGCTAGATTACAATAGTGGTTAATATCACTGCTTCAGTACAATTACCAAGGGGTAGCATTCTATTTATTAAGGATATGTTCAACCTACATACGCATACAAGATCGTCGATTGCACCCCGGCTATAATAATGCTATCATAAACAGGATGCAGTACATCATTGCAAACGGCCTCCCTAGAAGGTTGTCTTCGCAACCACATACGCAATATTTATCTTCGCAATGGAGACTAGTGTAAGTGCATCTGACTGAATGGAAATTACGGCAAGCTAGGCACTAACAGAGCGTTTTATTGTGCTACTCGCAACAAGTTAATTACGTGGGCGTCGGGTCGTAACCGACGTTGGACTTTAATCATGCAGATCTTAGTGGCAGTCGGTTCAGTCTTTGATCGTGCGAACTGCTTCAGTCGTAACTTGCGGATTGGATTATCAAAATATCCACGTGCGGGGCTTTATAATGGATATTGTGATGAGACTTGTTCAATGGACACGTGCGAACAAATTTGCACAAAAGTTAGACAGTACTGCAGGTATAGACAATTCTGCTAGGCGCCGTCATATTTCAATGTACAGCATTTGTCACCTTGGACTTTACTGATGTGTAGACAGCCCAGCCCAAACTTGATTCGGAGACGCAATGAAAAGCGGATTATCTGAATCTGAGCAAACATGTTATAACGACAAAAATAGGCCTACTAGAAATATACGCACGTATGTACGCGCGCATACTATAATGCAGTGGTAAATCGACTTTATAATGTGATGGCACCTCACACAACGTTACATTGCACCATCGTATCCCGCCATTTTATTAATATGTAAGAGTACTGGGGTTATATATGAGTTACAAAATTCAAGAGACTTATTTGAAGTAATCACATCCAAATAGAACCTCTGAGTGCATCCAGTTTTAAGGACGTGGGACACGGACTAATACTTGTAGTTGTACGACTACGTAATGTACAGTGTCCTCTTTGACCAGTGTAACATAACGCGAGCACAACTAATTAAACACGATTACTTGCGATAACTGAGAACGATTACATCGACTCTCGACATTGCATGCCTGTGCGTGTGTCTGCAATGAGTCGCATTGTTATACATCAGTGCTACACAAATGAGTGAGACGGGACAATTGAGCAAGGGCGCGTTCCGTTGAGGGCGACTTATGTAACTTAGGCATTTCAGTGAACAAAGTAATTAATGCTACTCTGCGAGTCGACCCAACTGATATTCTCCAACCGCTTGCTTTAGTCTCAAAAGCAGCGTAAATGAATACAACAGTATTCGCACTGAACCGCTTCAGCGACGAATATCATACAACCCCTCGGGTAGGACAACCGATTTTATATATACACCTGCATGCACACACACACACACACACACACAATATATATATATATATATATATATATATATATATATATATATATATATATATATATATATATATATATATATATATACATGTTCGTACAGATACAGCCACCGTGTCAAAACTTGGGCAATTTCGTTCACCCTATATCGCCTGCCCCTTCCAACACGCACTAGCCAGCGTTTTACGTATACATCGCTGTACTTTGTGGCCGACTCAAACAGCCAAAATACGTCATAACGGCCTTAATTGTCATATCAATTGTCAACTGCATGCATCAGCCCAGTGGACGTCTTAACTGAAGTATTTTGATCTGTTGCACTAAGATGTATTGTATTAACTGGTTGTGGTGTATTTATGTACTGGTTGACGTGGAAACGTGCACTTATTTCACCGTCTAAGTATAATGTAATTATGATTTAACATTATCATCTTCATTGACAGACATTGACATCCACGTCATATACATCAGCATCATGCGGAAGTCACAAAGCATCCTGGTTGCTTTAGTGATTATTTATGCACATCAAGCTCATGGTAGGCGGACCGTTTGAAATCAGTGCCACTAATGTTCCAATGCAAATATTAAAAGACCAATGCGAATTAATTTCTTTTTCAGTAACTCAAATTTCTAATTATTCAATTCACCATAACACACAGTCAGTGTTATGAAGCAGTGTGATTATACAACTTTGCCTTGACGTGTGGTTTCAGTTGTGGTCTTAGTTGATGTGAATGTGTCATTAAATCAAGAGTGATCGTTGATTACGAAGACATGTATCCTGTAGGGGCCACAAGTCTTGTTAGCCGATGAGCTCAGTTTTCAGAGCCTAAACGCCTGGATTTTTACTTCGGACGCTTTTAGCATAGTCACTTACCTTGTGTTAGTAATAACGTAGACCTATTAATAATATTGGCACTCCATCCACTTCGTGAAATCCTTCCCAAACAAAGGGGCTTTAACCGGAAGTAAAATTACTGACGTAGCTTAGCATTCAGGTTGGTAAAGTATTACGAAGGACTAGGCATATAATGATTGGTAAAAGAATCAACAGCCAATGCGCTGAAAACTTACGATGTAGTTTCTTGTGAACAAAACTTCATGCTGTGATGTTTCCTCGAATCTGTTGTTCCACGTGACATGGTCAGTTTCTCGCCGGTGCGTCCTTCAGGAGCAGTTTCCGGATGCGCGATCGACCAATGTGCGAAATGCGAGGACGTCGGTTTGAAGTGCACAAGGTGCACTGAAGGACGCGTCTTGATGGCCGACAAAACGGGCTGCTTCGGTAGGTGAAATCACCTGTCATAGATGTAACTGAACGTAACACGGATTGGACACACACTTCGAAAAGACACTTCAACAGTCATGATGATTATAATTATTAGAAAGGAATCCACAAGGAAAACGAGAGCAGCAGGAAGAGCTCCACAATCAGGGAAATAAAGAATGTTAATAGCCGGGAGGCGAGTGTGAGTTGAGCTGTACTTCCCTTTGTCAAATATGGGAAACAAACAGTGATATATCACATGCACGCACCAAGCACCCCATCCACGTGCATTCATTCATTCGCAGGCACGTACGCACAAGCACTCACACAAGCACCCATACGCGCGCACACACACACACACACACACACACACACACACACACACACACACACACACACACACACACACACACACACACACACACACACACACACACACACACACACACACACACACACACACACACACACACACACACACACACACACACACACACACACACACACACACACACACACACACACACACACACACACACACACACACACACACACACACACACACACACACACACACACACACACACACACACACACACACACACACACACACACACACACACACACACACACACATTTGTGCACTTTCTATAATTGAATGTGTTCTTTCAGGATTAGGCACTTCGGAAAGGAATACAAAGTCAATAAAACGAAAGTCAATAAAGCATAATGCCTTTATACTCTCTGCAGATTGTTCTTTGAACTGTGCCGAGTGCAGTTTAAGCGAAACGACGCCATCGTTGACGACGTGTACAAGGTGCCTTGACGGGTTTGTTATTCAGGCCGACGCCACGTGCTTGGGTAAGAATTTGCCTGTTGTTTTCGCGCGCAATCATTTTCTAGCCATTAGTCTTTTCTAGGACTGATTGTGGTAAATTCAACGGGGTTGTTTGTTAAATGAAAATGCACCGACTACGACGCAAACCGGTGATGTTGTTCAATGTAATACATGCGATTGCACATTCCCCAAAAAACAAATAAAACAGAATATCAACTGCGGTAGGACTTGACTACTGAAAGACGGAGTGAGTGTGTAAGATATGCTATCTTTCACATACACATCGCATCCCACAGCCACCAGGCATATCTCCTCAGTGCATGCAATAAAATACTACAATTTTTTTAATTAAGTTGTGATATCTCCGTCATCTTGCACCTGAAATACTCTGATGAATCGCGTCAAGGGAAATATGCATGGCATTAGTTCACTGTGTTACGTCAACGATACTGTTATTATCGAAAATGGCCACACATATTTACGTATGAAGAAAATGTAGGTCTTTCGATAAGCTGGCGGTTTCGTTATCAATTTTTCGTGTAGTTTTGCTCTGGATGGCAATCGTATAACATTTGAATATATGTCTGTGTTTTAGCATGCGAAACAACCCACTGCAAAGTGTGCACACTAGACGCAACTGCCACACCCACCGCCACGTACTGTACGACTTGCAAGGCTCGGTATACAATCAACCCGTCCGATAACTCATGCATCAGTACGTACATTCCACGTCTGTGTGCTTCGCTTCATTGATTCCAGTCACACACGGCTAAACATACTCAAATGCGCTTACAAACACATCTTTTAAAATAGGGCAGTGTGATTTTCGTAGACAAATAATGAGTTTTATTATTATAAGCAAATGTACTTTCCGAACAAATGTGCTGTATCATGTTTTTGTTAAATAAATAAATGATACGAGTCAATGAGCACACTCACCAAAAATAACGTCGCCTACCACTATCATTAATCAGCGTTGACTGGCGGAGTGGTACGAACGATTTACAAGTTGGGCAAAGCCACTGATGTTTACGTGTAGTTACAGCTGACACATACTAGTGTGGTAAACAGTTCCATATACCGATAAACGAATGTTATCGCGGTTCTGATCAATATTAAACTCGCCAAACTACCCGCAACGTATATACAACTGAAATTGTGAGATTTCTTGACAAACTGTAGGCATTTGCCAATTTAAATAGACTTGCCAAACCTATACCGTTGGTAGTGGCAGATGTAATACGATCAATGTTAAATGTAACGCTTTCGCGAAGGCTGGCAAATGGCCGACTTGCTTGTCACAACTCATAAGACACCAGGAACGTTGTCATTGGCTGTCCGTTGTCGCAGGCTGTCCCCATAACTGTCTCAAGTGCGTCGAAGACGGCACTGGAAGAGCAAAGTGCCTGCAGTGCCCCAAAAACTACAAGATTCAAGGGGCAGACGCAGCCGGCCCCACAGCCTGTTTGGGTAAGTGATAGGAAGGGATAGACCGTCCACGCGTGACCGTTGCAGTCGGTGCGCATGCGCCCTTTCCGCTGAGACAAACCATTTCCGTTGACTCGATGCATTTGGTGGTCTCAAGGACGGGAGCGGTTTTATTAACTCTGCAGGTCGCATATCGGAAATGCACTTTTCAAATAACGACGCTGCCTAATCTATACAGCCTACACAGCAATGTTGCTAAGCCTGTGAGTTGCATGCTTTCAGATCTTTGTTCACAGGGGTGAAAACTGGTGATAGGGATAACTTAGTTTACCAAGTTGACATAACATGTCTGCGTAACGTTAGTAATTTAAACGAATCAGTTCCTACCATCTTTTTTCACTGATAAGTGATGCCTAGGCATATACACGCGCGCGCACTGTCACGCAAGTGTTCATGCTCATACACTCACTCATTCACTCATTCACTCATTCACTCATTCACTCATTCACTCATTCACTCATTCACTCATTCACTCATTCACTCATTCACTCATTCACTCACTCACTCACGCACGCACGCACGCACGCACGCACGCACGCACGCACGCACGCACACACACACACACACACACACACACACACACACACACACACACACATGCGCACTCACGCGCATACACACACACGCGCTGCGTACACACTCACGCGCGTGCCGACATGTGCGATCTTAAACTCAATATAATAATATGTCTCTTCAAACGTGGAAACATAAACGTTTCTGGTTGGTTTTATAGTGTACCCAGGCAACTGTGTAAGAGCCATTGGCAAAATGACGACCAGTGGAACGGCCACCTGTACGACTTGTGTCCGCAGATACGCTTTGCACAGCAGTGGGCGATGCGCCGGTAAGTAATTACTTCTAAGGGACCACTTTGTAATGGGAGGGGTTTAATAACAGTTGTAAAAGTCTGAGTGGAATGAGGACTGTGGTGATGCTAACAGTGATTCAAGCAAAAAATCTCACGAAATAATTCAAATTAAAACAAGGTAATAACATTTGCAAGTAAAATATATAGAATGATAGATAATTTTAATAGTATGAAAAGAACACGTTTACCAGAGATATATTGGGACACCACTCCAAAGGAACAGGCAGCCTGTAAGACATTATATTAAGAGCGTCATTGATAGGTTATTTCCTTTACAAAAACAACAACCAGGGATAGGCTACTACTGTTCAGAAAGAAAGTTTTTATTAAAAGGAGGTATTACAACAATCACGTATAAGCAAATTGTGTAGATATGTTATATAGATACTGAACATGGCGTAGACTAAAAATGAAAAATAAGCCTTTAATTAAAGCTACAACGAGAATGAGTCGCTAAAATTATACGCACATATCGCATGTGATATAAAAAATATATAATAATATATCATGGATGTAAATGTGATTAGACCACTGAAAGGCTGTGCTTAAAACACTTGCTGTCAGGCGTGTTTGCTCTTAGATGTAAATGTTCTCAAATTTGATTGTAGTTTAAAATATTATATTAACTTATTCGACATGTGTTTTACATATGTCATGATTTGAAGTTGTTTAATGCCTAACATACTACTGCGTTCCAGTTTGTACGAGCAACTGCATAGTATGCAAGACAACGACTACATGCGTTGTGTGTGAGGAGGGATATCGACGGACAACATATGGGACATGTACAAGTAAGAATGTCTCAGTAATTCATAAGTATTTCTTTGCATTCTATGATCGACCAATATATTGACAATCCTATACCGGAAGAATACATAATGGTAGGGAGTGGTGGTCGCGCTGTAGAGCGCCGGACTGTCAATCGAGGGGACGGTGGTTCAATCCCACCTACCGCCGTTTCGAAACTTAGGCAGTTTCGTTCACCCAACATTTGCCTGTGTCTTTCGGAAGAGACACTAAAATCTAGTGGTCCCTTTGCCTGCCAGGGGAAGTAAAATATCCCACACAGGGGGTAAATGTATAACCTGTAGTGGACTCACAAATTCTCGTTGGACTTTAAACGCCCTGCAAAGGAAGGAAGACGAAGACGAAGACGAAGACGAAGACGAAGACGAAGACGAAGACGAAGACGAAGACGAAGACGAAGACGAAGACGAACGAAGACGAAGACGAAGACGAAATCGGTTAAACAGTTCTCTCAGTGAAAGATGCCATTTTGTATAGAAATATTCTGAAAATAATCAATAACCCACATAGTCCAGGAATGTTAGGGTCACACCTCCAAGTCGATAATAATGAGCAGATTGTATATGCACTGGACGTTACTTGTCTGAAAGTTGGCCTTAATATATCAGAAGGTATTAGAATCTGTCCGGTATGTAACATATAACTGGATATAGCACGGTTGAAACCACACACTAGATATATGCATCGCCTATATTCCTAAATATTTAAAACAATACAGTAGGTGTATTGAGCTGACGCAGTTTTGGACGCCATCTTGTATTTTGCTGTCAGCTCAAGCATTGCTGGCGCCGTTTAACATGTTACTTCATATATATTTCCAGAGGTATGTGGTGCAAGACATCAGTCTATTTCATCGACTTTTTGATTTTAGTCTTTGCGTGGTCATACTCACGTGCAAGTGCAACTGATATAAAATGTGTATTTGCGTCAGAACTGGGCAGTTTACTGTGACATTTTTTGTCTAAATATGAATAATGTTTGTTAGCGTCTTTCGAAGATCAACCTACGTCAACCTACGTCATGGATAATCCGATCCCTGAAAATCACAAACACATGTCCCCCCTGGCCTTCCGGTGTCACGTCCGACAACATCGAGCAACTAATATGCCAACTAGCTGTTCTTGTAAGCACAGACTTATATATAAATATTTATAAGTCCGTGGTGTAAGCGGACATTTACACTAGCAATCCTCGGAATAATGTTCAAAATTTGAAAGATTCCGCCTGCAACGCGTTTAAATGGTAAACAAACGTTCCAGTTTCAAAACAAAATTTATTGACAGTAATGCTGAGGCGAACATAATTAACCACATACCCTTTGATGTTTAACATTCCCACGCTCTAGGCAACAGACTTACCGTTACAAATTATTGCTCTGCCAATTTTGGACAGAGGAGCAGGCACGTCACGCCCCCTTTAAGGTGGTCACATGAAATGTAGTTTTACTTTAATCAACATTCATTCTCCTCGGTTGTATCTGGAGAAGCCTAAGGGGGCAGGTTATATCTGGAGGAACCTAAGGGGCAGGTTGTATCTGCAGGAGCCTAAGGGGGCAGATTATATCTGGAGGAGCCTAAGGGGGCAGGTTGTATCTGGAGGAGCCTAAGGGGACAGGTTGTATCTGGAGGAGCCTAAGGGGGCAGGTTGTATCTGGAGGAGCCTAAGGGGGCAGCTGTTTGTGTTCAGTGTGCAAGGACAACTGCCGGATGTGTGACATCGACGGGAACGGTGTCGAGACGTGTTTGTCTTGTGCCGACAACTACGTGGTGAAAGGAGCGGTGGGCAGCTGTGATGGTAAGTGTCTTCATATTCATTGCTAGCCTCGGTTATCCAGGCTCCGTGAGGTGGCAGCACTTTTAAGCCCCTCAACACCTAACTAAGACTAAGTCATTGCTAGTCTCACTCAACCGAGTCGGCTGCGGAACTACATGGAAAGACAGTCTGGTGACTTTGCCGGCTTTTGAATAGTATCCGTGTGCGTCTAAACAATGCTGCCATCTCACGGATGCTGTTTAATCCTACCGTAATTCCTATTTTATAAGCAACTGGAAATGTCTATTTCTATTTATTTTTGTGTTAGTATGAGTTTAATTTTGAATAGTTTTTATATTACAGCGTTATCTGATAAAATTGTATCGTTATTTAATTTGTTACTTCAAATTTGGCTTGAGAACCAATCAGCGTCTCTACCCTAATCTGGGGTAAGGCCGCCCTGGCGATTACTACTGCATCCCATTAATTTCCCAGGCAGAGTTGAGGGGCTTAAAAGTGCTGTCACCTCACGGAACCTGGGTAACCGAGGCTAAGTCATTGCAGACTACGGATCCATGCTGTTGTACAATCTGAATTCAATTTCGCAACACACGTGTGCTGTATATCGTCTAACCATAGTGGCGCGCACGGATCACGTGCCACACCAATGTCTCGACTTGTAGGCCGCGCGAAGTATTGCCTTTGTTGTGTTGTGCTTTCTTGCACAACTGTGCTTGCCACAGAGTCAGCGTCGTTGGCGCTGAAACGAATCCGAATAGAAGACAATACAATCAGTTATGTTTTCAAGGCAATCATACAACCTCAATTCCTTATATTCACGATAATTTGTTTCCAGAGGTGTAAACACTATTAAATACTATTTATTGTAACGTATTTGTCAGTAATACACCACCCGGCGAGCTGTAGTAAGACAGAGCTGTTGTACTTTTTATATAGATTTCATGATCCGTTGATTGTGGGGTAAAACTTATTCCATATGCGTAAGGAGGCCCATAAAAACAACAGTTTTAAAAACCCAAACTGGCCACACAATGTACAAATACACACACGCGGACACAACACAACACAACACAACACAACACAACACAACACAACACAACACAACACAACACAACACAACACAACACAACACAACACAACACAACACAACACAACATACAAACACACATGCATAAAAGCACACGCATAGATCATTGTTGTGAATAATATGACGACTTGTAGCGACGTTGTAGTTCGCGACAGTTATGTTTCGATGACGTCACAAAGCAAACGTCACTTGTAAAATGTTTCTTCCCAATGTTAACTTTGTTGGCATTTGTTATATATTGACACACACACATGCCCACACCGGCACACGCACGCCCCCATATATATATATATATATATATATATATATATATATATATATATATATATATATATATATATATATATAGTAATGCCGTTTTGAAATATAGATGCCGTTTTGAACGGCGACAAAACTAATTCTGTAGGCCACTGACATAGTGTGTGTTGACTTGTTTTTCAGTCTGCCCAGACGCGTGCAGTGAATGTTCCTCTTTCAATACGTGCATAACCTGTTTCTCAAAGACAGTCAAAGACGGGGATGGCATATGTCAAGGTTGGTGTGTCACACATGCATACACACGCAAACACACAAAAGCGCACGCAGAATCATAAAACATTCACATGAGCGGATGCATAACACACACATACACAAAACACACACGCAAGTAAGCAACCGGGCAAGCCCATGCATGCACGCACGCAACACCCCCACCACACCACACCACACCACACACACACACACACACACACACACACACACACACGCACGCACGCACGCACGCACGCACGCACGCACGCACGCACGCGCGCCATGGCACACGCATACACTCACACAAACACACGCATACGCACTAGTGCATGCGTCATATCGAAAATGTAACACTGAACCATTATTTTCTGCATGCATCTGTATCCTATTTCACATGATGGAATCTGGACTGTTTTGCTCATACGGATAGAAATGGTAAGACTATTACAATCTTGAATTGTCTAAATGACAAACACCGTCTAATTGAAAGTGACAACAGCGCTACTTATCGAGTTTCCATGTATGCATGCTGCTCGACAATGCCGCTCTTTATTTGCAATTGGTTCTTTATTACAGATAGATTAACAAAAGAAGAAAAACATTATAACTATTGTCTCATATTTATTGGCGTGCTGCTTTGTGAATACGACGTTCACTTCGTTTATACCAACTGGTAACTTCTAAAGGAAACAGCATTGGCTTTCAGCGTGCGCTCCCAATTGCTTAGCATGCACGACCGCGGGGCCTGGCAAGTGTGACCCGGAGAACTGCGCTTCCGGCTTCATGGCTGGACCTAGTGGCTCGTGCGTTGGTGAGTAAAGTTGCTATATTTTATGCATTTCTTGATCTAACTCTGATGACGGATTTTATACTGGCTTTAATTATAACAATACTACTATTCCAGTTGTTTGAAAATACAAACGGCTCCGCACACATTTAAAATACGACGACGATTACGAATACCACGCGAATGATCATGCCATGTGCAAACGCACACACCTTATTATCTTATTATTACTATTTTTATCATAACCAACATTTCTAAAGCGCCGTGTCTCCGAGACAACGCTTCATATATATATATATATATATATATATATATATATATATATATATATATATATATATATATGTATATATATAGTATGTAATATATATTATATATATATATTTATTATATATATATAATATATATTGATCAAAGTTTGATACCATCTGCAATTTATTTATTAGTCCCACCATGTAGCACCCTTTTGAGGTAGTCCAGCCGCATGGACTTATGTCTTACGTGCATCAGTGGTATTTAGTATCTTATCTTCGAGATTGCATAAGATGATAGTTCGCAGAGTTGCACATGCGTGACATCTGTGACATTGTTAGTTCGCAGTATATCGTAATCATATTGTTGCTGATGGTCGTTGACGGCATAACGTCACATCCGCAAACACCGTGCAATGCCAGGCACACGACTAGGCTGTTTTAAGCATCTTTCCCCTTCATTGGATCAACCGTGAGCTTGAACTGTGCTTTGTCGATACGTGCACACTCATCAGTTTTTGTTACGTAAAAATTGGCTTTCACTGACTGTATTTGTTGATTATAAGATTCATGGTGGTTTGTATAAATGCCGACTTAACGCCGTTTGTATTATTACCCAGACATTGACGTCTATAATGTGTATGTCACTTAAAGCCTGCGGTCCCAACTGCGACACTTGTGCGGCGACAGGACAGTGCACAGAAGACAACTGCGTGTCGGGGTATACCAGCGACACAAAAATAACATGCCCAGGTAATGACGACCAAGCTTTCAAACTCAAAAAACCAGTCAGCAGTTTTGTAATAGAACAACGATTGCATAGCTTGATCCTGTCACTTGTTGATATCCGTGTTGTTGTAGTGTTCCAACGTTTCGAAATAAATTGTGATCTGGATCTACTCAACGGTCTTCTCTGTGGCAGTATAATTTTCATTTTTTAATGTACATAGAAAAGCTAATTTATTATTATTTTATCAATCTGTTTCCTCTTTGTCGTTGTCCTTAATCATCCATATAAACGGTTTATATTTGAAATGTTGTATTCTTCAGCCTGTGTGTCGCCTCTGTTGTAGCGTGCGCCGACCACTGCGCTGCGTGTACGGTCGCGGGTCAGTGTACTTCCGGTCAGTGCGAGGTCGGCTGGATGGACGGTGCCAGCAGCGATTGTATCGGTGAGTACATTCTGTCTACTATGGCAACTACTTATCGGATTCTATTTTTGACTTCTCAGGTTTATCAGTTGGAGTTATGGCTGCTATGTCATACATAAGTGTCGTAGCTTAAAGCACCATTGGCATTTTCGCGCATGGCATTGTTTTATTGTGGCCTGTTTTAATGTAGACTCTGTAAAGTCCATTGAACAATGTCGTACTATGGACACTAGTGTCTGAATGAAATTATTATTATTATTCGAGTTATTGATTTAGTGTTATTTCTGTTATTATTGTTGTTGTCATTGTTATTCACTTTGTTGTTGTTGTTCGTTTGTCGTTATTGTCGTCGTCGTCGTCGTCGTCGTCGTCGTCGTCGTCGTCGTCGTCGTCGTCGTCGTCGTCGTCGTCGTCGTCGTCGTCGTCGTCGTCTCGTCGTCGTGTCTCAGCGCGTGTCTCGTGTCTCTCTCGTCGTCGTCGTCGTCGTCGTCGTCGTCGTCGTCGTCGTCGTCGTCGTCGTCGTCGTCGTCGTCGTCGTCGTCGTCGTCGTCGTCGTCGTCGTCGTCGTCGTCGTCGTCGTCGTCGTCGTCGTCGTCGTCGTGTCAGTTTCCGCCGCCTCGTCGTCGTCTCTCTCGTCTCGTCGTCGTCGTGTCGTCGTCAGTGTCTCGTTATGTGTGTCTGTACGTCGTTGTCGTGTGTCTGCGTCGTCGTCGTCGTCGTCGTCGTCGTCGTCGTCGTCGTCGTCGTCGTCGTCGTTATGAGATGCCTCTGAGATGACGTCGAACCACCTAGGTTGACGTCTTCACGTGCATTTGCATTTGCATATCGTGTCATGATCAGCATGTTCTTGCAGTTAGTGTCCGTCCATGAGAACAACGAGATGCAAGCCCGTAGTGTCGTGTGGTATTGGTGCATTTTTCATTTCCAATTTGTTGATATTGAAGGGAGGGTAATGTTGGAGGTTTTTCAATAAGCTAAGAGATAAAAAAAACTATTACTAATTTCAGCGTGTGCCGCCAACTGCAGCGCGTGCACGATGGCTGGACAATGCACCGCTGGACAATGTGTAACCGGCTACACGAACGGGTCAAACAACGACTGCGTCGGTGAGTAGCCATCTTGGTTTTATGCAAAATAATAAATACACGAGGATGTGCCATACAATTGTGTCGGGTTCTGAGATTCACGGTGTACTGTAGCTGTTCATTTCAGCGTGTGCTGCCAACTGCAACGCATGCACGGTGCCGGGAGAATGCACCGCCGGTCAGTGTGCAACACACTACGTCGACGGACAAAGTAACGACTGTGTCGGTGAGTAACGAGTGGTTGGTGTGTGCGTGCGTGCGTGCGTGCGTGCGTGCGTGCGTGCGTGCGTGTTTGAACATTTAAAGAAAAAACACAAATAATTAACACATTACGAAAAATGAGAATATATCGAGCGGAAAACGAATTTTCAATACACGTTGTAAGGTCGTCCACTGCCACCTACACTGCGTATACGGTAGCGGATACGTATACTTCCGGTCAGTTCGAGATCGCACCCATCGATGACTGTCGCCGTGATATCATCATACGTCTTTGTTTAGATTCACCACATGTCATTGCTATTCGTTTCAGCATGTGCAGCCAACTGCAAGACTTGCGCAGTAGCAGGACAGTGCGACGCCGGACAGTGTGACACCGGCTACATGGACGGACCAAACAACGACTGTTTCCGTGAGTAGTCGCCGCTTCTTTATCTCCAACGCACCACTGTCTGGGTCTGTCAAAATAACATAATATATAGTATATATATATATATATATATATATATATATATATATATATATATATAATAGTAATAACTGTGATATTATATAGATTTATATTAAAATTATTCAATAACCCAAACTGGATGGCTGTTATGTTAGCTGCATTCATTTTACCTTAACAAGCGTATCACTGACCACACGTTTGGTCACATATAATTCCTGTTTTTATTTTATTTTATGGTAGAATAAATTTCTCATTTTGATTTTGATTATGATTCAGTTTATTTCATTTCAGAGTGCATCATGAACTGTGAAACATGCTCAATAGCAGGCTCATGCACACCTGGATCCTGTGCGACTGGCTACACGGACAAAACCAACAACACCTGTGTCGGTGGGTAACTACATGTCAACGTTTCTAATCTTTATTACATGTATGCGTATTTTGTCGTACACATTCACATTTTCTTAGCAGTGTGTGGATGAACAGTGTAGTGTTTCATAAGACTGCTGGAAAACATTGGTAAGCGAGATACTCCAAGGAACGAAATACGTGTCTTCAGACAGAACATTCATTTAATACCAATACGTAATTTTTTGTAATATGAAATAGCATTGCTTTTACAGAAAGAGAACACAACACATAATATACAACGACAAGAAATACCAAATACCCACCTACATGTAATATATATTAACATGCCTCAACCACAATCTTGACCATATAGTTCCATTCTCTTACAGTGCATGGAAGAAATAACCAGGCTGTGTACTGTGTCCTGCAGGTGATAATGTTGTATTATTGGTTCCCGAAACAAGCGTGTTATATACAGTATAATGAGTATATCCAAATCCAAATTCAGGTGTCGCTGGCTGCCGGACAAGCGTAATTTCGAGCTATGATTGTATTCATATTGTAGCAAATAAATACATTTCTTTATTAAAAATGTAGATGTTTAATTAGTGTTGTTATGGTTTCAGCGTGTGCCGCCAACTGCAACGCGTGCACGGTGGCTGGACAATGCACCGCTGGACAATGTGTAACCGGCTACACGAACGGATCAAACAACGACTGCGTCGGTGATTACGTCTCTCTAATCTTAATAGCAACGTGCCCTAGCTGCCCTTTCATCTTGTATTGAATGCAGTTAGTTTTCAGCGATATGTTACATGAGATATCAAGTTATAAATTGTAATTATTCAGCTATATGTTCCGTTACAGTTACCGGAAAGCAGCGACGGTAATGCTTATTAAATGTGCGAACATTCCGATCGCGCTGAATTTCAAAAACAGTTGTTGTAATCTCATTGGTCTGTTTATTTTTGCGGGCTAAAACCCTCAAATTGGTGTTATTAAAACGACGCAAGAACATTAATACAGATTATGGAAAAACAATAATAATAATAATGCAATTCATTTGTGGCGCCCGAATCCATAGCACTGCTATCATACTCTTTATATATATATATATATATATATATATATATATATATATATATATATATATATATATATATATATATATTATACAAATATTAGGTAAGACTGTGTGATATATTAAACCAGAAAAAGCATTCTAAACAGGCCTATATATGAAAAAGTAAAATAAAATGAAACATTTATACTTCAAACATGGCATCACTGTTTACATTTGGAGCCGCGACTACACCTGTTTAAATGTCGATGAGACTGTCAGATGTTGTCATATGGGAAAGGTGGATGAGCAGCGAAGAAGACAGTGAACAGCTTTCAGTACTTTTGACAGAAGAGCATGAATATGCCGTTTTATCTAATGTCTTCAGTTTCTAGACGCCATCTTGAATTATGCGGTGAGCACAGGGATTCTTGGTGACGTTTACTGTACTGTGTTACTTAGGACACTTCGACGGAAGTGTGGTGAAAACAATCAGCTGTTGATTTTAAACATTAATGTTTGGTGGTGGTTTGACCCAAAACTTTGTTTCGTCCATGTGTTAAAAAGAAACATTGCATTGACATCGGAACCGTTTTCAGCGTGCGCTTCCAACTGTCTGAGCTGCGAGACGGCGGGGTTTGCCAGATGTGATGTAGACAAATGTGCTCCTGGGTACAACTTCGACAACTCTACATTAAATTGCACCGGTGAGTACAATTTTATTAATTAACTATATGTGTGGAATTATTGTGTCTACCGCGTTGGCTCTAATAATAGTCTTTATAATAGAATTATTACATAAGTACATGTAGATCATATCTCACACGATGTTGCAAACACACTCACAGGGTTGTGATCACGTGCAATTGTTTTCAAAACTCTTCAATACGCGCGATGTCAACGCTATTGGACGAAACTTGTTTCAGCTAGCAAGACGAGCATTTTTAGGGACAAGCACGACACTAGACTTTTTCCACGAGATAGGGACTTTCTGTCAACTAAGAGAGGAAAGGTCTAACAGATGAAGTGACATAATTATGCCTGACAACTGAGTGGCATATTTCTTCAAAACGTGACCGGATATGCCATCAGGACCAGGATTTTTCCGCATATTTGAACCCTGGAATACAGTCAATATAAATTTTTCTTCAATTTGTAATTTGTCTTAGTGTTGAACTTATAATATCGACGACGACACAATGAAAATCGAGTGTGACAAAGCGAGAATGGAAATAATTCATATCCTCTACAAACACCCCGCCATATGTGCCCCAAGAGTGATAAGCTACTGGAACGTTGCATGTCACTCGTGGTCTTATTGCCTTCACCTGTTTTATAATGCATTAGTATTTTGTGTTTATAACTCGTGCTTGCAAAAATTCAGATTTGACAGCCTTTTGACGTTCATTCCACTCAGCTAATTCTCCCTGAAAATAATCCTTGTTCTTGTCATTCAAAACTGTTTAGATGTTTAGAAATTCAAGGTTTGGTGTATGGAAACACTGCAATTTTCACAGATATAACAGTGGAAACCTAGAAAGAAAGGTAACTGGTCGCGACATCTGTAAGGTCATCAAGACCACGTATTCAGAAAACAATATATATATATATATATATATATATATATATATATATATATATATATATATATATATTATATAATCACATCATATCACATGCACATGCACATGCACATGCACATGCACATGCACATGCACATGCACATGCACATGCACATGCACATGCACATGCACATGCACATGCACATGCACATGCACATGCACATGCACATGCACATGCACATACACATACACATACACATACACATACACATACACATACACATACACATACACATACACATAAATACATACGCACACACACGCACGCATTAAAATATGAGATGTATATAATTATTGCTTCTGTTATTTCAGCGTGTGCCGCCAAGTGCTCCGTATGCTCCGTGGGAGGGGAGTGCGACGTTGGAAAGTGTGCAACTTCCTATATGTACAGCACAACAGCCAAAGACTGCGTTGGTGATTATGTCTCTGTAAATTTAATAGCACCTTTCCCTATCTGAATTCTCACCTTGCCTTGAGTGCAATTACTTTTACTTTTACTCACATTACTCAGCTCTTATGAGCCCGCGCACACACACACACACACACACACACACACACACACACACACACACACACACACACACACACACACACACACACACACACACACACACGCACGACGCACGCACGCACGCACGCACGACACGACACACACACACACACACAAGCACACACAAACACCCACACCCACGCCCGCACGCACACCCGCACCCACGTATAGGGTAACCTGGGGCAGCCCGGCCCCCCTAAGGGAAAAGTTGTGTATTTTTGTATCCTTAACTTGTCGATGCATAATTGTGCAGTAATAGTGTTGAGGTATATATATATACTTTGTGTATGACACATGTCTCTGAACGATTGAATAACCAAAACGTAAGTTATAACAAATTTAAAATGTGCTCCAATAAAACCGTTTTGCCCCATGCCTGGCGTAAAACGGCCCCTCGCCTGGGGTAAAACGGCCCCTCGCCTATTTACTCTAATATTAGGTTTCACAGTTGTAATGATATAAAAACAATGTGTTTTATCCATTATTTATTTAAACCGTCATTAAGTACTACAATTATTATCACTCATCGTGAACAGAAATAATCACCACTCCGCATCACTCATCGTGAATTATATTAGATTCATCATTGTTGTGTCCGTCTTCTATTGCTTCTTCGACAATACGACACGGTCATATAATACTGATACTATTTGTTGCACTTCTACAGTTCTCCCGCTCTATTGATCTTACAACCTGGACATCCCGGTTTCCTACCTATCAGCTCCTGTCGGTATTATTCGACTTTACGATCACCTTTGGCAACTGCATCATCACAAGCCTTAAAATCACTATAGTGTTGAACATATTATACTAAAGTAATGGGATGCAGAAATTGCAGATACTTCGCGGCAGATACAATAGCCTAATCTTCAATCGAAACCACTCATCATTAATTACAATATGTCAAACAAATGCAGATACTCTATTGTCTAATCACACTCTGACTTGCGGTTGGGACACATGAAATACGGGAGCCCTGGTGTGCACTGTGAGCCCAATTCTTGCATTCTTGGCATTGAACCCAGACTTCTCGTGGCCGACTGCAACTGAATGGTTCTCCGCACACCAAACACGGCCAATCCTCTTCATCGCTGCTTTCGTCGACTTTCTTTCACTTTTTACTTAAATTATTGTGTATGCTATAAATACATCACAGCTTTGTTACGTTTACATACCATATTCGTACAGCATGGCGGGGTAAGACGGACCCGGGGCCGTTTTTAAAATAGGTTGTGAACTTACTTTTAATAGCGTTTGGCCTTGCGGTCGGTAAGAGTATTCGCTAGGTAGCAGCATCATGTTCCACTATTCAACGTTAGTTTATGTTCACTCGTTTGGCAGATAAGACGGGGGGCCGTATTACCCCCAGGGGCCGTTTTGCCCCAGGTTACCCTACAAGCATCCTAGCGTATCCTAGAATATCGCATCGCATCGCATCGCATCGCATCGCATCGCATCGCATCGCATCGCATCGCATCGCATCGCATCGCATCGCATCGCATCGCATCGCATCGCATCGCATCGCATCGCATCGCATCGCATCGCATCGCATCGCATCGCATCGCATCTATCACACACACACGCACGCACGCACGCACGCACGCACGCGCGCGCACACACATCCACACCCACACCCACCCACCCTCCCACCACACCACACCCACACACACACACACACCACACACACACACACACACACACACACACACACACACACACACACACACACACACACACACACACACACACACACACACACACACACACACACACACACACACACACACACACACACACACACACACACATTAAGCACTGTTTCTTTTATATTTCAGCGTGTGCCGCCAACTGCAACGCGTGCACGGTGGCTGAACAATGCACCGCTGGACAATGTGTAACCGGCTACACGAACGGATCAAACAACACCTGCGTCGGTGATTACGTCTCTCTAATCTTAATCGTAACGAGCCCTAGCTGCCTTCCACCATTCATTGAATGCAATTATTTTTACTCAGTGCAGGTATTTTTACCGCATGCCATGCCATGCCATGCCATGCCATGCCATGCCATGCCATGCCATGCCATGCCATGCCATGCCATGCCATGCCATGCCATGCCATGCCATGCCATGCCATGACTTGTTTTCAACAAAACAAGTTCGGGTTACGGTCGTCGAGCCTTCGCAGGGCAATTTTCATCCAGCCCGTCGTCAATTGAAGTCAACGCAGATCAACATCGACCGCCGTTCGTGATTTCGGCGTTGCGATCGACTCTGGTTTGTTAATTGTGTCGCAAGTTGCGAATATGTGCCGTAGTGTTTTCTACCATCTTTCCAGAATTACCCGTACGCGCCGTGCGTAAATAATTCGCAGGCTATACATGCACTTGTAACATCCAGACTAGGTTACGGCAACGCGATGCTTTTTGGCATATTGGACCGTCTGATGCACCGTTTGGAGACATCTCAAAGATTAGTCTAAATTCGCCGAGGTAAACGACGATTGCTCTCTGCCGTTTTGCGACACTTGTATTGGCTCGCAGTGAGGAAGCGCATCTAGTTCAAACCACTTGTTCTGGTTCACACTACAAGATATGAAGGCACTGCCAGAGTATCTCGATCGACTGCTCCACCGTCCCACACCAAGCCGCGCGCTCCGCTCTGGCGGTGGTTGGCTACTCACAGTGCAGCGCGTTCACGTAGAACGATATGGGCGTACACATAGACCTCGTTGCCACTAGAATTGAGTTCATGTGAAAATATCGGTCAGTTTGGTAAACTCTTGGAAGACAGTTCTGTTTTTAATAAAGTTCTAATACATTTTTTTATTATAAAAAAGTATTTTTAATATAATATGTATATATATATATTATATATATATATATATATATATATATATATATATATATATAAAAAATATATATATATATATATATATATATATATATATATATATATATATATATATATATATATATATATAAATAAATAAAGTTAAGTCATGTATATATAATACATGCTTGTACACGCCTGCATGTACACGCACGCGCGCACGCACTCAGTACAAATATGAGATGTATAATTATTGCTTCTGTTATTTCAGCGTGTGCCGCCAACTGCTCCGTATGCTCCGTGGAAGGGGAGTGCGACGTTGGAAAGTGTGCAACGTCATATATGTACAGCACAACAGCCAAAGACTGCGTTGGTGATTATGTCTCTGTAAATTTAATAGAAACTTGCCGTATCCGAATTCTTACCTTGCCTTGAGTGCAATTACTCATATTACTCAGCACTTACGCGCGCGCGCATGGATTCACATGCATGAACTGACAACGACATTCAGACAGTCACATACGTACGCACGTACGTACCCACACACGCGCGCGCCCAGTCACACAGAGGATTACGAATATAATTGTACGTGTCACAGTATGATCATTAAAAAAAACATTGGTGTGGGACGTCATTAGAATCGTATCTGAGATTGCACAGCAAGTCAAAACGTCAATTGTTCTTACTTATTCCAAGTGGCTGACCGGGGCTAGTTGTAACAAAAACATCACATGTTTTCGAGTGGGTTTCTTAACCGATTGAACATTTTTGTAATGCCTAAGGGTCCCCACATATCTCCGGCAGATAACTGGGGCATAAATAATAATTCGGTCTATTGAACATTTGTCTACTGAATTATATGAGGTGTCCTGAAGTTTTCCAATTTACCCCGATACGGGGCAAGTTGTACCAACGTACGGAGCAAATTGTAACTTACATGTTTTAGCATTGGTGCACATTGTAAAACTGTAGAAAACTACACAACTGGTGCACCCCCTCCCCCTGCCTCCTGAATTCTGGTAAATGAAAGTCCGTGTTGACATCAATGTGATTTTTCTGCTGAAGCCTGCGCTTCCAACTGTGACGTGTGTACGACTATGGGTCAATGCGAGGAAGGAAGCTGTGCAGCAGGTTACATTCACAACACGACAGTTGCATGCGCAGGTATTTGTCACTGACCTTTCATTGATATTGGGGACAGGGCAGAAGCTTATGTAACTCCCAGCCGCTCATCGCTTTGTGTCGGGATATCGGTAACTGGAGGAAGCGATGTTGAACACTTATCGAAAACTATGATTTGAACCAAATCAAAAAGCTATGCCGTGCCGTGCCGTGCCGTGCCGTGCCGTGCCGTGCCGTGCCGTGCCGTGCCGTGCCGTGCCGTGCCGTGCCGTGCCGTGCCGTGCCGTGCCGTGCCGTGCCGTGCCGTGCCGTGCCGTGCCGTGCCGTGCCGTGCCGTGCCGTGCCGTGCCGTGCCGTGCCGTGCCGTGCGCCGCGCGCGCCGCGCCGCGCCGCGCCGCGCCGCGCCGCGCCGCGCCGCGCCGCGCCGCGCCGTGCCGCTTTGTGTGTGTGTGTGCTATACACGATGCGGTGCGTCGCGTCGCGTCGCGCCGCGCCGCGCCGCGCCGCGCCGCGCCGCGCCGCGCCGCGCCGCGCCGCGCCGCGCGCCGCGCCGCGCCGCGCCGCGCCGTGCCGCTTTGTGTGTGTGTGTGCATAACGATGCGGTGGTCGCGTCGCGCGCGCCGCGCCGCGCCGCGCCGCGCCGCGCCGCGCCGCGCCGCGCCGCGCCGCCGCGCCCGCACTGCACCCGCACCGCACCGCACCGCACCGACACCGCACCGCACCGCACCGCACCGCACCGCACCGCACCGCACCGCACCGCACCGCACCGCACCGCACTGACCTTTCATTGTATTGGGACAGGGCAGAACTTATGTAACCCCCAGCCGCCATCGCTTGGCATATCGGTAACTGGAGGAAGCGATGTTGAACACTTATCGAAAACCCATGATTTGAACCAACAGCATGCCGCCGCCGTGCCGCCGCCGCCGTCTGCCTACCGCGCCGCCCGCACCGCCGGCCGGCACGTGCCGTGCCTGCCTGCCACCGCCCGCACCGTGCGCCGCCGCCTGCACCGCACCGGCACGTCCGGCCGCGCCGGGCCGCCGGGCCCGCGCCGCGCCGGGACGTGCCGCTGCCGTTGCCTCCCGCAGGCACACACACAAAGTAGGATATGTGTAATTATTGTTTCTGTTATTTCAGCGTGTGCCGCCAACTGCAGCGCGTGCACAATGGCTGGACAATGCACCGCCGGAAAATGTGTAACCGGCTACACGAACGGACCAAACAACGACTGCGTCGGTGATTACGTCTGTCTAATCTTAATCGCAACGAACCCTAGCTGCCCTTCCATCTGGTCTTGAATGCGATTATTTTACTCAGTATCAGCGATATGTTAAATGAGGTATCAACTGACAAAAAGTGTGATTATCAAGTTGTCTGTTCCGCGATCAGGAACCAGCGGTGGTGGCAGTTATTAATTAACAGGCAATATGCTGAGTTTGTGTTACATATTGTGGTATATCTCAAATACAAGACACACTATACATTAAACTTTATTTAACGTCGGTTTAGGTGTGAATTGAATAACATAAGTTCATCTGAGCTATTTTCCGACAAAAAAAGTGTAAAGCAACTACAAAAAAAAACCCAAAAGCCATAAAAAGCATTACAATTAAAGCATTACAATTAAAGCATTACAATTAAAGCATTACAACGGATATAAAATATAGGTAAAATGAGTAAAATTAAAGAAATATATTCATATATACAATATGCAATTAATATAATATATACCTGTTCATTAAATCTGCCATGGCGATTGTCATGTTAGGCGTTTATCTTAAGAAAGAGCAGTTGCACATTAGACCGTCCCAGTTCTGCACAACTAGCCGGAATTTACGCACCTGTATAATGTATTTGGCAGATCCGGGGCCCATCATGCACGAAGGTTTGAAGTCCATAATTTGACGTGATAGCCTTACGGACGACCGCAGTTGTATACGTCCGCAGGGAATACTGGGAGCAGTATTAATAATAGTTAAATAATAGTTGGAGCAATATTGTTTACAATTTTGAATACTTCACATGCCGTTTCTTTCATCCCTTTCACGTGGACGTGTTTGGTGATAGCGGTCTTTAAAAGGTCACTATGCATTGGTTGGAATTTCATTTCGGACTAAATACCTCAAACTTGGCCTATTTAAATGAAAGCAATGTAAGAACATTAATACAGACTACGGAAAAACGATCAACATAGATCCTCCGTTTAAAAGGCAACTGGAAACAACTAATTGCATGGTGTACACTGCCCTATGAATATCATATGATACAAATTCTGTTCATCAAACCTTAATTCGTCGATTTGTTTTAAATGTATTTCCTATTTGTTTAATTATCACATTTGTATTCGACATCGTACACGATATTGCAAACAATCCCGCACAGAGTTATGATCAGGCAGAGTAACGTATGTCGTGTCGTGTCGTGTCGTGTCGTGTCGTGTCGTGTCGTGTCGTGTCGTGTCGTGTCGTGTCGCGTCGCGTCGCGTCGCGTCGCGTCGCGTATATCAAAAATATAGTCAGTCGCGTCAACGTTATATATATATATATATATATATATATATATATATATATATCATATATATATATATATAATATATATATATATATATATATATATATATATATATATAAAAAAAAACGACACGACACGACACGACACGACACGACACGACACGACACGACACGACACGACACGACACGACACGACACGACGACACGACACGACACGACACGTACACGAGACACATGATAGATAGAAGAGAAATGATAAGATAAGATAATAGATAAGATAAGATAAGATAAGATAAGATAAGATAAGATAAGATAAGATAAGATAAGATAAGTAAGTATGATATGATATATATATATTATATATATATATATATATATATATATATATATATATATATATATATATATGTCACTCTACAGCAGAAAATGGATATGTGTATTACCATTTTTTATTTCAGCGTGTGCCGCCAACTGCAACGCGTGCACAGTGGCTGGACAATGCACCGCTGGACAATGTGTAACCGGCTACACGAACGGATCAAACAACGACTGCATCGGTGATTATCTCTCTATAACGTTTAATAGCAATTTCCCTATCAGCACTCAGACGTTGTCTTGAGTGCAATTATTTATACTCAGTTTGAGTGACATATTACAGGAGATATAAACCGTGATTATTATAATTTTTATAATCTGTCAGTTCCGCTGCCAGTCACTAGCGGTGGTGGTAGTTATTATTTAACTGAGTGTGTGTCTTTAATGTGGAAATATTCCGATGGCGCTATATACGAATACCTTTGTAAAGCATTTGTTGTAAACTCAATGTTTTCTTTCCCTATGCCGACTAAGGACCACAAATTGGGCTTATTAAAAGATAAGCAATGTAAGAACATTAACACATAACAGGGAACAACTATTTGCATGGTGTCCTTCAAAGGCTAAGACGTAAGGCTATTTGTACTTTTGAGGCGCACTGGCTCGCAATTATCATACGATACACAATTATAGTCCTCAAAGCTTAATTCGTCGATTATTGTTTACTTATTTTTTATTCGTTGAATTATCATACAATATTGCAAACACACACACAGGATTATGATCAGGTACAGTAACATATATCATAAGTCGCGTCGCCTCGCGTCGCCTCGCGTCGCCTCGCCTCGCCTCGCCTCGCCTCGCCTCGCCTCGCCTCGCCTCGCCTCGCCTCGCCTCGCCTCGCGTCGCGTCGCGTCGCGTCGCGTCGCGTCGCGTCGCGTCGCGTCGCGTCGCCTCGCCTCGCCTCGCGTCGCCTCGCCTCGTCTCGTCTCGCCTCGCCTAAATATCACACACACAAAGTAGGATATGTGTAGTTATTGTTTCTGTTATTTCAGCGTGTGCCGCCAACTGCAAGGCGTGCACGGTGGCTGGACAATGCACCGCTGGACAATGTGTAACCGGCTACACGAACGGATCAAACAACACCTGCGTCGGTGATTACGTCTCTCTAATCTTAATCGCAACGAGCCCTAGCTGCCCTTCCATCTTGTCTTGAATGCGATTATTTTACTCAGTTT
>JAODUO010000328.1:665000-670000 GCA_025642075.2 Ridgeia piscesae
CGGCACTTACATAAAACGATACAATACAAGACACTTTTGTTTTGTTAATTAGTTTATTACTATTTTTATACCACACTGTAATTGGCACAGAAGAAAAATATGCAATGTTTGTAGACTGACTGTTTATGCAGGGCATATAAAATTGACTAACCGATAAGGGATCGGTTGAGGAGCCATTAGCGCTAGAGCGTTTTTCACATTAATTTCATAACACTTCAGTGTTTAGCAATTTCAAAACAGGAATGTCGAAACACTCATCCGATGATATTTTGTCTGGGTGGCTGCTATAATCCCCCATCAAATAAGCAATATTTGGGTAATATAGGGGACATACTATATGTATGTCCCCTAACTAGAGTGATGGTGCATAAATGCAGTTCATTACCACTACGTCGTTGTGTTCCAGCGTGCCCAAGCAATTGCAATAATTGCAGCGCACATAATTCGGTCATCACTTGCCACAAATGTGATGTTGGCTATGGTTTGGATGCAGACAGGTTATCGTGTACAAGTGAGTTGGAATTAAGACTGTGGTTTTTATGTCTTACAAGCAGGGTTCCGAACGATTAAGTCATAAATGGTAGTTTAGTTTTAAGAATAAGGTTATGTAGTTTTCGTATATGAACTATTTCTCCGGATTTCGACAGACATTTATGTTCAAACGGTATTGCAGGTGTCGTATGAAATCACAGCTAAGTCTTCACTAGTAGTGCTACACGGTTTTACACATGAAAAAAAACGTCGTTTGCAAATGTCAGTAGTTTGGTTAATATATATATATATATATATATATATATATATATATATATATATATATATATACTACTTATTATTTAAGACGTATATATATATATATATATATATATATATATATATATATATATATATATATATATATATTAACCAAAGTACTGACATGTGCAGACGACATAAAAAAAATCAGAACGGCTAAAACAGATAACAATAATAATTATCTTCCGTTTTCAGATAATAGGTATTAAAACATAACTGAGAGAATCCCTAGTGTCACACGATGTTGTTGTCAATATGTCATTACTACATTCTGAACAATGACAGCACCACAAACAATAAGGGCATAGATAGAAAGAGCGCAATGACGAATAACTAAACGTTCTCATGAATGGACAGATTCTGGCTATGTAAGACACCAATAAGAATATGGTTTGACAGCACTTGAGACCAGGGAACCAAAAGAGCAGATGAAATAAAAGTTTGTAAGATATTGAGTGATTATGAGGATGTTGATAGAAATATGTGTAGCTTGTAGCTCCAGATGGAAATCTTACTAAATTGGTGTTAATAATTTAACAACGTCTATGTCAATGGGAACATAAAAATGCAATGTTCGACGTTATAATGTGTTTCACTAAACCAATAATTAAAGCCACCATTAGCTCACCAGAATGTACATGTTTGTATGTGCATTTGTTTCATTGCCCCTCAATAGTGTTTATGTTATGTTTATTTTGCGACAATGGCTACGTGAACGTGTCAATTGCTGAACGTATAATATATATATATATCAAAATGACGTGTGTCTCTAATCTTTTAATCTGCCCGATGACTCAAATACTGGTGCCCTGTTCGCAGACTGTGCTACTTTGGCATTTGCCAACTGCGCCATTTGCTCGAGTGCGCCACCTTCAACTGACCGCGCGCAGTGCCTCCGCTGTGAAAAGAACTACGTGCTCAACTACACTAGGACTGCATGTCTTGGTGAGTGTTCGATTTAAATGTGGTCTTCGTGACGTTGGTGTAGTATTATTGAGCTTTTCATTCATCATCTTAATCGATATCTCCCTGTGCATATGTCCATAGAGTTTCAACGATTCGCTGGCGGCATTTGGGTTGCGAACTTGTTGTTGCGTTGCATTTATTGTCCTTCGGTATTTCTACGAAACCTAACTACAGTCGAGCTTGCTTATAGACCCACGAACTTCAGCGGTTAAATCAGGCCACTTCGAAAATGTCTGTGCCAAGAGTTAAAACAGAATAACATTACAATTATTTCCAGTTATCGAAAGTATATGTGTATACGGTGTCGTGTATATGCTGTCTTTGTTGTTTTCAGACACGAGAATTCTGAATAACTGCGCTGAATCCGAGGATAAGCAGCCCGGGTGTGCGACATGCAACGTGAAGTACAGTGTCACCGAAGATAAAACATGCAGCTGTAAGTTTACTTTTAATATACGATTCATATATGATTTTAAATCCTAGGTCTGAGTTGCTCACTGAGCATTGCGGTGAGGACTTGATTAATATGTCAATAAACTTTATACGATTAACATTATTTCACACTACCAATCACGTGGTAAACGTTCGTCACGCATTCACCTCAATAGTAATAGTCAAAACCAATCTATGTTAAACTCTACAACATGTATAATTGTATTGGTGAATTCTAAAGGGACCAACTCCACAAACGTTTTATTAACATTTTTAACTGAAATATGTCCCATATTCTAATAGTAATTATTAAATAATGATGTCCGTTGTAAGGATGGGACGAATCTGGAATTTCATTCGAATCGATTATCGTCGATATTTCGAATACCAATCGAATATCGATTCTAAAATAAAAACTGAAATCCACAAACCAAGAAGAAACAGAAACGAAAAACACCTCCACAAAGAGAATGCTAACATGTTCCGTAAATATAACTATTATTTATTTTAATTGAAACATTAATAAAAATGACTTGAAATAAATTTAATGTTTTAATAAACGATCAGTTGCGTATGTTATAAAAGTGACTCAATTAAATGGAAAATGGAAAAAAACCGTACACAGAACTCTCTTTAATGGGAATATTGCAGTTTTGTGTTTCTAGTAACTATAATGCTTTAAGTTACATATGTGAGGTTGTGACAGAAACAGCAATCGAACTAAACAGCGACGAAATCAGTGGCATCTGTCTGTCCTAGCCTAGGCCAGGGTCACATAAAATTAAATGCAACATAGTGTAGCCATTGAGGTTTGCATTTCCAACTACTTTCCAGCGCTTTTACTCTCACTCCCTTTGTATTTACCTACTGTTTTCCTTCTGCATTCATTCTTTTTCTCACACTACTTCATTTCTCCTTTTGCCGTACTTCGGCAACCCAGTCGTTATAGCGATATAACTTAATATCCATTTAATAGAGGACTGGTGGTGTCCTCTGGGGAGTATCCATACGTTAATATTCTAAAAGGGCCCAGTTGCTGGAGTTGAGCTCTTCTTGAATTCAACACATAATGTACATTTTGACTGAAATGTTGGAATTGGGCCTGTCTATAATGTAATCAGATAGCTTGCTATGTGAAGACTACAATTCGTGCAAAAAGTGAAAAATGGTGTAATGGGACTTTAGAACTCACGTATTCACTTTAATACACAATGTATTGGCGTGTAAATTAGTATTACCTTGCAAACTATTGGTTCATATAACAAATTATCGTGCGAAACTAAGCGCTTATTTTGGCAAGACGACAGGATGCAAAGCCTCGTTGGAAAGGTAGCATCTTTAGAACTTGTTTTAAAACGAGTTAACTGTTCAGTAGTGAACATAAATCGGACGATGTTACGTTGGTATGAAGCGTATGCAATGATTTAGTTTGTCTTCAACAGTTCTGTGTTACGAATGCGGCACCGGACTAGACGACTACCGACCGCAGACAGAGTGCGGACTGGAAGCCACTGCGACCAACTACACCACAACCATGTGCGGCGACTCCAAAGCATGTTGGGTATGTTCGTTTTCCTGTCTGCAGTGTGGTGAAACGAGTCAATGGAAAGAAAATTAAGCAAGTTGACAGTTTTGCGCACTTCTGCGGTGCAATGTGTGAGCATGTGGGAAAAAGTAAAGTGTTTCAGCGTAGGTCATAAACATGACTGTCAGAATGGAGGCGGGAGAAAACATCTAATGATGTATTTTAAACCATGCATCAAAGTATAACTAAAAACTAGTTTAATTCTTCAGCCAGTCATCGAACATGAAATATTAGCATAGTTTACGACGGTCAATAAACTCGTATATCCATTGTCTCCAACGGGTTTCTAGCAAGTTGTTTTCATGTGTGTATGAGATATGTAACTATTCATGTTCCCATAACCGCGGTAAAGCAGTTTTCCTCGGAGCTTATATATATATATATATATATATATATATATATATATATATAGGCCTATCGTCAAATTTGGCCGGTGACGGGATTGTGCAGGTGAGGGCGGTGATCTTCCAGTGGGTGAAGGTACGTCGCCACCTCTTCGTAAATGAAATCGTCCGCATCCAAGTTTCGCCAGCACTTCAGATCCCCCTAGTGTTGTGTCTGAGCAGACTGGCCTGTTAGGTTAGCAGAATAGATGTAGTCGACGCGGTCCGACACGTACACAGTGACGGGAAAGACGTCGATCCATTACAACTTCATTACCCCAAACATCATAACGATCAGCACAATAACATAATACACCCTTGAAAGGTGGCGCATCTGCAGCATCAAAGCGTTCACACTGTACCACCCTGTCCCACCTATGAGGATGCTTAGGGCACGTAGCTTTATAAGCGTCAACACGAAAACACTGTTTATTGAAATACAATTATTTAATTTCTGGTCTTCTTGTTCTGGCAACTGGCGTTTCGTCAAAGTCTATAAAACCGTCCTTCTTCTTACTTACACTTTCGAGGTGAAAGAACAATAATAACTGTTATGCAGTTCAACTGATACATGTACTCCTTGAGAGTTCAGTATATCCTGCATTTTATATCCACGTCACGCCGCTCTCTTGCACATTGAATTACTTTCTGGATTCCTATTAGCATAAACTGTACGAATTGTCCAGACGTTTGATGGGAAGACGCACTTCCCTTTATTGACAGCTGCGGTTGGCTTTGTCTGCGGTTTGTGTGCCATGGTTGCGGGTCAGTCTAACAAATAAATAGATTACAGTTATAAACAGGCTATGTTAGTTTATAATAATGATCAACGCAGGCTACGT
>JAODUO010000328.1:675000-677500 GCA_025642075.2 Ridgeia piscesae
AACCTAATACCAACCCTAAAACTAACCCTAAACTTAAATATGTTTGTACGTCGGAACAGCCATAAAAGGGCATTTGGCCGTGGAGAGGTAGCAAATAGCCATTACCGGGGATGTATGCTCTGCCAAGGTTACCGCCAGGACGGCCTTACCCTAGAGTAGTATAAAGACGCTGATTGGTTCCCAGGTCGAATTTGAAATAATACCCCTTTCATCAGATAATACTGTGTTATAAAAAAACAATTAAAAATTAAACTTATTCTGAAACACGTCACACACACAAAACAGAAATGAAATTTTGTTGTTGTTAATTTTCATCTCATTCTTTCTTTTCTTCCATTAAATGACCTCGGTCAACTTGCTGACCATTGTTGACTTTGGTTTTTAGAGTTGTCCTTCTCTAGAATTAGTGAGTCCACAAGAGGTTATCCCTGTGTGGGATATTTTACATCCCTTGGCATAGACACCAGATAGAAGGGACCACCGGCTTTTAGTGTATCTTCCCAAAGACACAGGCAAATGTGAACGAAATTGCCTACGTTTCGAAACGGCGGCAGGTGGGTTTGAACCATTTCGATTGACAATCCGGCGCTCTACCGCGCGACCACCGCTCCCCATACTTTTTTATTTTCTACTTTTTATTTTGTACATAAATATTGTATAGCTTAGTCTCGTTATCAGAAGCATACGTACACCATAAACATTAATTATTATCGTTATACACGTAAACATGTGAATTAATCCAAAACAGTGATGCCATCTAACGGCTTCGAGCAGTGACACTACATAAGGATTACATAAACAAAACATACTACGTCTAGTTTTAGCAGAACAGTTACGAGTACTTGTTTTCACCACGTGTACAATGTAAACACAAGCAGAACCACGTGGAAACATTAGCAGGTGTAGCGTGTAAACAGAGGTTATTCACGTGGAAACATTCTCGTTACTCATTAGTCGAAAAATGTCCTCTGACAGAACCTACCTGGTGAGTCAAAACGTGCACCACAGTCTTACCCCAGAATAGCGTACAGGTGACGACTGGCTCTCAGGCCAACTATGAAATAAAAATAAAATAAGGATACATTTGTATAAGATAATACTTTACAAGTAAAAGTATTCAAAATTAAACTTATGTTCACACAAAAATATACATAAACACAAATTTGCAGTTGCTCACGAAGCAGCAATTATGGCAAGATTAATTACCCAAGCTCCGTGAGGTGGCAGCACTTTTTACCCCCTCGCCTGGATAATATCCAAAAGCTGGCAAAGTGACAAGACTGTCTTCTCGGAGAAGTTACGCAGCCGGGCGAGAGTCGGTTAACCGAGGCTAATTTCTCACCAGACTCTTCTCGGCGCAGAAGTTACGCAGCCGATCGAGAGTCAGTTATGCGAGACTAGTGGATGAGGGACTAAACGTGCTGTCTCGCGACGTATGGGCTAAATATCGGTCAAAAAGTGAAACCATGAGAATTAGTAGTGCCATCCGACAGCTATCTAGGATAACTAGGCAGCAGTCTTTTTAATGCTATAACTTACCGACTTCATTAAAACAGCCTGTGTGTTCGTGGGTACATAAAAATAGGGGAGACCGAGGCTAGGTTGAACAAAAACAGGTTTCAAGATTGCGGGTAGGTTTCTTAACCGGTTGAAGCTGTTTACATGCCAAGTGGTCCGCACAAATCTCCCTCAGATAATTAGGGCATAATTAATTGCCCGAACTATTACACATTTGTGGTCAAATTAGTTATATGATACGTCCTAAATTGTTATAATTTACCCCGATACAGGGCACGTTGTACCAGCCTACGGGGTAAATTGTACCATGCATGTTTAGCATTGGTGCAACGTATAATAACAGAGAAAACTACACAGTTGGTGCAATTTCTTTCTCCGTATACAATTTAGGCTATATAAATAGATTGTTACTTTACTACGATAAAACCATAACATACAAGCACATTATTTAGTCGATGTTGTATAGAAATTCACCTTTTGATTACGGAAATAAAAAAAATCTTTTAATTACCAAAAACACGTAATAGCATAGCCATTTCGGTTACAATGACCTGTAGATTATAACTTGTAACTGCTCAAGTAAACATTCGCATATGTAATACTTTGATCTTATTTAACAGTAATGGTGAATATACAAAATATGTAGACATGTCATCGAGTTACAGGCCTACTCACTTTTTAATTCGCACACATAGCATAGGACAAGTACCCAAACAGTTTTTGTTAGGAGTTTAAATTATTATAGATCATATCTACTTCACTCTTTCTATTATTATCTCAGCTTTCAAACATCAGTGGCCTTTTGTGTTTTAAGTCGAGATGCATGAATTCCCCACAATCTACAGCTACCAAGAGGAGACTGATACGAGAGTGGTGCTGTACCTCCATCGCGCCGCCGCACTTTGATGCAAGAACGCAGTAGTCAGAACCCCTGACACAGATATCTTCGTGATTCTACTTTACCACGCCCACGCCATCAAGC
>JAODUO010000328.1:685000-686287 GCA_025642075.2 Ridgeia piscesae
AACAATAAACATTACCAAGAACCAAAGAGCACAACAAAGGAATAATTCGGATTTTTTATGCAATTAACAAAACAAGTTTCAATTTCTATTTTAAAAAATCGTTGTACATTATTATGTACTGTCACAAAGAAATCGTTCAAGTTTTAGTTGTTATAGCCATACCTTTGTTGCTATCATTAACTATCCCTGGAAGTCACAGCTTATCATTGGGAAAAAAAGAATTTCGAATTAATGTGTAGGATTAGTCACAATTTTTTTTTCGTAAAATATATTATGTTATGTGTAATTTAGATCGTGTAATATTGCATAGGTCTAAGTTAAATTTCCTTCGGTTGTGTTCATACCGTCAGGGTACAAAACGTGAACAAGCTTGAACGCGTTCGGCTGCAGGCGATGAACATAATTAAACTCTTCGATGAACAAAGAGAGGAATTACGTATACGTGTGCCGGCCACCAATTGGCGTTCTCGCGCCACTTAATTTGGGCCTCAGAAGTGGTCCGAAAACAAAGCAGGTATTAGCGGATTGCGCGCAACCGCGAAGCGCATTGAGCAAGCAGCAACGGGTCTTCACCAATTACGTGGTTTGTTTACCCGCCTCTTACGAAATGCTATTCAGATTTAGGAGTCTAAAGATGTTGGTGTTTACGACTCCCATGGCAACGCCTTCGCCAGAGCGGGTATAAAGGGACGTTGGTGGCAACACAGCATTACTCGTTTCCAGCAGCCGGAACGACGTGGTACACCAGGACCGGTAGAAACTCAACATATACTTGTGAGACGGCTTCTGCAACACTCAGGTAGGAACACCGATCCAATTCTACGAGAGGGAGATTGTCTATTCCGTTAAGCAATTTATTATTATTAGCATTCAGTTGGGAGTTCGCCGAACTTGTTGCGTACGTTTCTAATTTGGCGACGAGCAAGTTTTATCTTCTGTTTACAACTTGAAAATGTCGCATGTGCAAATTTCATACGCTTTTCGGCCTCATTAAATGCAATTTAGTAAGCAGTGTACTTTCAACAGGTGTATTATTGTTATAATAATTAAATCTAAAATATACTGGAGCATTTAAAAGTCTGTATATGCAGTGACAATGTAATACTGAATTGATAGAATTACATTTTAAAATGTGAAGTTTTATATATTTGGCCGAGAAGACACTTAGTAACCGAATGAGGACTACACCGAGTCTGTGTACAGTTTCTGAACATTTAACAAACAGTGTTTGAATTAATTTGTTTAAAGAAACAACCATATGACTGCTTTATCATTTTATTGGCAGAA
>JAODUO010000329.1:0-60000 GCA_025642075.2 Ridgeia piscesae
ATCGGAGGGAGGAAGGTCGACGGTTAATATATCCTACACCTTCACCTGACGCGACGACTTGTACCAACCACTCGCAATCCTACAACGTCGTCCACTGAGCCAGCGTCTCTCGATGAGAACAGACAGCAACCGACTGCCCTGGTTGGGGTAGCAAGCTTCGGTAGATAGACAAGCACCGTGTTGCACCCGCACTGAACATGGAGGACCAGGTATTTTAGTCACATACGTGGGACCTAACTACCAGGAGAGCGGGCACACTGCATAGGGCTCTGTGTTAAGCCCTGTTTGGTATAGCCTTAAAACGACACAATAACTTATAACCTTCTACCTTCCTCCCCTCCAGTTGCATTAACCCAGTTATATAAGATAGATAGAAAACAATAACATTGCGCAAGGTGGCTTAAACGAGGAACTTGAAGAAAGTGACCCAAGTGACCACTCGGCTTGGAATAAAGATGGCGATACGCAGTGTTCTATGACGACGATTTAGGCACTGAAAATGTTTTTCCCCAGTTTGTCTGATAAGTGAATATGCTTCTGTCACCATTAATGTATACTTATACAGTATACATTTAGGTATATGGAATGTTACAGCTCTGTTTCAGTTCCCCTTTAACTAAAGTACATTATAGGTTTTATGCACATTAGTTCTGCACATTTCGATGTTATCTCACAAGTTCGTAAGTCTTCATTCACTGTTCTTAACTGTTCGCTTTGTATCAGTCCAATTAAAGGCATGATAATGTCCTGTTTGACTATTCCTGATTATCTACTTTATACGCAAAGAAACTTGCATTTATAACTAGAAACCAGGGTAGACTGCCCTTTGTTTCGTCTAATGTTATATGAATGGGATTATTCTGCCCATTGCTATCATTTTAGTCGTGCACATAACGACTCGGCAGCTTGATGATCCGGCCACTACGTGTAGTGCGCACATCTCTCACAGGCTGTGACTGGTCTGTGGAGTGGCTTGATTGTGCTGCCTCCGGAGTCACTGCTGACTGATTTGTTGAGGCTGTGGCTCCTCCCGACGGGTGATCTGCACAAACCTCTTTCTCTTCGTCGTCATCATCGTGTACTGGCACAAACCTCTCTTGTGTCTTTAGCAGATGACGTCTGTTTCTTCGTAAACGCCTACCCGTCTCAAGCTCCACTAGGTACGAGTTGGGTGCTACCCTTGCCAGTACTTGCGCTTTCTCACTCCTAACACCATCACCTCTGACCCTGACTGTGTCAGTAGTCTTTAGTGGCTTGAGTTGATTGCTACCATGATCATAATAGCGCTTCTGTTTGATGTCTGGTAACTTGTGCATGGTGACATGTTCTACTGCGCTGGGCAGCTTCGTTCTCAGTTTCCTGTTCATTGAGATCTCTCCAGGAGATCGGTCACTTCCCGACAGTGGTGAAGCTCTGTAGATTAGCAATGCCAGGTACGGATCCTCGTCATTCTCCTTGGCTTTCTTCAACAAACGCTTCACGATTTGTACCGCTTGTTCCGCCTTTCCATTACTCTGTGGGTACTCGGGACTAGATGTCACATGTTTGAAGCCGTATTGCATTGCAAACTGTCGGAACTCACGGCTGCTGAACTGTGGTCCATTATCTGACACAACCACAGAAGGAAGACCGTGTCTTGCCATGATGGATTTCATGTGACTTATGGTGTTTGTGGACGACAGATCTTCTAGTTTGGCCACTTCTGGGTAGTTTGATGTATAGTCGACAACCACCAAGAAGTTTTTGCCAAACAGCGTGAATAAGTCTGCTCCTATCTTCCGCCAAAGGTTTCTCGGGTATTTCATGTTGTTCCATTGGCTCTTTTGCCTACTTGTACCTGTGTTTCTGACATGTACCGCATCGTCCTATGTGGTTTTCAATGTCGTTGTTGATGTTGGGCCAGTACATCACTTGTCTTGCTCTGGCCTGGCATTTTTCTATGCCTAGATGTCCTTCGTGAATCTTCTTCAGCATATCACCTTGTAGTGTTTTAGGTATGATAAATTTCGGTCCTTTCACCAACACCACAACACCACATCGATTTCAGTGATATCACCTCTGAAGTGGTAGTATGGTTTCAGTGATTGCGCATGATCACTTTCCCATCCGAAGTGCACTGCATTCAGGATGTCTTTCAGTTCCTAATCGTCCTTTGTGTGGGTGGCAACCTTTTCCCACATTGGATCACTCACTTGTGCATTCTGTCTGATCATATCCACGTGTGCTTTGATCTCCTCTTCTGTGTTAATTTTCTTTACACTTCTGTCAAATGCACGTGACAGAGTGTCGGCTACTAACAGGTATTTTCCCGGTTTGAACTCGAGTTTCAAGTCATACCTTCTCAATCGCAGCATCATTCGTTGTAGACGAGGCATCAGATCGAACAGATTCTTCTTGTGGAGTGAAACCAAGGGCTTGTGGTCGGTTTCTCCTATTACTGTAGCACCATACACATACTCATGGAACTTCTCACATGCAAAGCCTAGCCCTAGAAGCTCCTTCTCAATTTGAGCATAGTTCTTTTCTGCAGAGGTCATGGCACGCGAGATGAACGCAACTGGAAGCCAATTTCCATCGTGCTCCTGTAGAAGTACGGCTCCCAAACCATCCTTTGAAGCATCACTCGATATTTTGCTTCTTCTAACTGGATCCGAGAACTTCAGGAGTGGTTCCGTCGTGAAGACGGCTTTTATGTCTTGCCATTCCTTTGCCTGTTCGGCTTCCCACCCTCACAGTCGTTCTTCTCGAGTAGCAGTTGTCTCAGGGATGTTGTCTTTACCGTCAAGTTCGGCACAAACTTAGCCATGTAGTTTACCATGCCAAGTGTTCTCTGTACTTCCTCTTTGGTCGTGGGTACTGGCATGTTGCAAATTCCAGCAAATTTGTCCGGATCTGGCTTGATTCCCTGGTGTGTTAGCTTTTCTCCTAAGTACGTCAATTCTGTGACACCAAATACGCACTTTTTCTCGTTCAGTTTGAGTCCAGAGCGTCTGACGGTGGCCAACGCCCTCTTCAGTCGAGCTTCGTGCTCTTCTCTTGTTCGTCCCCAGACGACTATGTCATCCATGAAGACTTTGACTCCTGTCTCGCTCTCGAACAGTTGCTGAATCTTGGCATGGAATATTTCTGGTGCGCAGTTGATCCCATATGGAAGTCTTTTGAATGAGTATCGGCCGAATCGGCTGAATTTGGTAGAACCCTTGTGATGCGTCCATTTTGGTGAAGTACCTTGCATCTGCCATCTCACTGTGGTTTTCAGACCTGTGTGGCAGGTGGTAGTGTTCTCTTCTGATGTACTCATTGAGGTCCATTGGATCTAGACACAGTCTGAGGTCACCGTTGGGCTTCTCCACTATCACCAGTGGCAGCACCCAATCCGTTAGTCTTTCGGCTTTGACCAGCACCTCTGTCTGAACCAGTCTGTCAAGCTCTTTCTTCAACTTCTGCTTCTGAGACTGCGGGACTTTCCTCGCCGGATACACAGAGGGTACATAGGTTTGTCGCAGATATATCTTGCATGTCCCTTCCAAACAGCCTAGTCCCTTGAAGATATCCGGGTACTCTTTCTTTATTTCTGCACTTGTCAGGACCCCATTTTCTTTAACTGTGCAAACTTTCCGTACGCCACACTCTCTTGTCACCAAGCCCAGTCGCTCACTGTCGCTAGCACCGATGAGTGACTGTCTTCCTTTGGAAACAACTACAAATTGTAGTCTATGTTTCTTTCCCATGTGGTTGACTGTAGCAATGCATATTCCAAGAGTTTCGATGTTTTCTTCATTGTACGTTTTCAGCTTGGGACGTCGCTCTGTCAGTAGTTTTGGCTTACTGGCAAGCCCCTCATAATTGCTCAGACTCAGTATATTCACATGGGCACCGCTGTCTACTTTCAACGGCACAAGACTGTCACATACTGTCAACAAGGCGATCCATTCACACTGTTGTGTGTTGTTGTGTATAGCTGACACAAAGAAACCTCCTTCGTCGCCAGTGCTGTCATTGTCTACACCGACAACTTGCACTCTTCGCGTCAAACACTTTGAGGCATAGTGATTTCTGCCGCCACATTTGTCACAAGTGGCGCCCCATGCCGGACACTCTCGGAACTTGTGGACTGTCCCGCAACGTTTACATTGTTTCTTTTTAGGTGTCAGGGCGTTTCTTGTTGCTTGTTCCACTACAGGGACTTTTTTCTTAGGTTCATTTTTTTTCAGTTTTCGAATCATGTTCACACTTGCACTGTTTTCTGCGCCAGTTAACACTTTCATTTGCGCTTGAGCGGCTTCGTTTGCTTTGCAAATGTCTATTGCCCGCTCTAACGTTAGCCCTGAGTCTCTGAGTAACCTTTCCTTTATTTTGGAGTCTCTGATGCCCACTACCACTCTATCATGTATCAGGCTATCTTGCAGCGACCCAAATTCACATGACTGTGACTTCAGCCTTAAGTCCGTGGTAAAACTATCTATCGTCTCACCTTCACCTTGTACTCGGTTGTGAAAACGTATCGCTCGTAAATGACGTTTTTTCGCGGCACGCAGAACTCGGTGAACTTTCTCACGACTGTGTTAAATTGTTCTGCTGTTTCCGCCGGGACGGCTGGTTGATTACCTACTGCCGCTTTGGCAGGTTCGTACGTGAATGTACGAAACACTTCTTGTGCCTCGGCTCCAGCAACTGTCAACAAGAGGGCAACCTTCTTCTTGTCTTCCGATCCGTCCTCTCCGACAGCTGCCAAATACCATCGAAAACGCTCCAGAAACCTTTCCCACCGATCAGCCAGGTTACCACCGGCTATTTTCAGTTCATGTGGTGGCTTCAGTTTGTCCATCTTTTCGGTTCTTTTATTTTAATCGCCAATTCCTGGTACCATGTATCATAAAACAACACGTGTATCAACTGTTACCCTAGTCCACAGTGCCTTTATTACCTCAGTCTTGTTCTACCGTAAAGTGCTGTATTTAACACCATGATAATCTCATTACAGTACGGAGACTTGTGGCATTAAATTTAAAATGTGTCAATGATATTCCACCATTATAATTTACATTAAGGTCATTGTTAAATTGTTGTTCTGTACAATATCTACAAGAAATTCAGATGTTGTTATAATAATTATTTTCAGGATCTCAAAATGACAGCTGCGGTGCTTAGTATATTTGTAAGTTTCAAATAGGTTGTCCATGTCATATTCTAATAAAAATCACTATCATCAGTATCGTAAAACGGTAGGCCTATATGTAGCCTATATGTTGTAAATCGTTAGCCATTGGCATTATTAACATACTTTCCGTTAGTAATACATCAAGTATTCCAATATGATTATTATCACGCAAATGTTTAATAAAAATGGATTAACTTATGTGATAATTTTCACGCACTCGAACATGTGTGAATTGGAGCGTTGTTTTTCGTCAATTGTAATTAATACCGAGGCTACAGCAACAGGCGGCGTGTGGCGCTGTCTATATGCACAGCCGCGGGTGCTACTTCGTTTTATTGCACTGGTACAAATTCGAAATCGTAATTTTGTAACATGTTCTACTAGATTGCCTAGTGGCATACTTATCTACGTTGAATATGTATTATGACATCCGTGATATTCATACGTAGATGTAGTATAATGTATGTACCATTTATGGATCTTAATTAGTTGCTAAATAAAACTAAGGTTATTCCTGGTGACAGCTTGTGATTTTCTATATGTTATCTGTGTGTGTTAGGTAATAATACTAATAAGAATAATGGATAGCTTCTATAGAGCAACTCTTAAGAATGAAAACTCAGTGCGTTTACACATATCATTCACAGAACTGTGAACAGTACACAATCAACACTAACACACAAAACAGTGCGCTTACACATATCATTCACAGAACTGTGAACAGTACACAATCAACACTAACACACAAAACAGTGCGCTTACACATATCATTCACAGAACTGTGAACAGTACACAATCAACACTAACACACAAAACAGTGCGCTTACACATATCATTCACAGAACTGTGAACAGTACACAATCAACACTAACACACAAAACAGTGCGCTTACACATATCATTCACAGAACTGTGAACAGTACACAATCAACACTAACACACAAAACAGTGCGCTTACACATATCATTCACAGAACTGTAAACGGTACACAATCAACACTAACACACAAAACAGTGCGCTTACACATATCATTCACAGAACTGTAAACGGTACACAATCAACACTAACACACGCACACAAAACAGTGCGCTTACACATAATTCACAGAACTGTAAACAGTACACAATCAACACTAACACACACAAAACAGTGCGCTTACATATATCATTCACATAACAATACACAATCAACACTAACACACACAAAACAGTAAACAATCAACACCAACCCACACAGAAAATTGGAGAACGCTTGTCGGGTCAGATGTTTTCAAACGAGATTAAAAAAGACACAGAGTAGGCAAACTTCTAAGGCTGACAGGTAGTGCGTCATGTTCATTAATTATTCGGGTCTTTCTTGTGGGAAATGTTATGTTTATTAATTTCTTATGAGTATTGCAGTTGGGGGAACTTAATATGTCCAACATTTGGTTTTTTATATTCTGATAAACGTGCATTTAATCACGACTATGATCTGGGTAATATGTATTGTAACATCAAAGACATTTATATAACTCACTTTGTGTTGTTTGTAAACTCCACTGAATCTAATTTACAGAGATATGTGGTGTAGATTATTGATTGATGTTGTGGTGCACTAATGAATACCGGCCAGTTTTGCTGTTTCAAGTTTAGGAAAATGTGTACACTTGTTTTAGAAGTAGATCGATCCATAATAATGCTTATTTAATTAAACGACGGTATTTAATGTACTCCAGGTGATTTATTATCCTTCATATCCCTTATTTTCTTAGCTACCTCGTTTGGGGTTACAATTAGTTGTACTATATAGTCTGACTCTCTCTCCCTTCGAGCTTAGTCTCTGGTACTGGTAACGCACAATATCTTCCCCGGTAAACACCGAACAAAAGTACTTATTTAGGTTTTCTGCCATTAAGAATCCCTCTGTTATAATTTTTTCATCACTACCTTCTAGTGGACCGACAGTAGTATAGTAGCGTATCTCAACGCGCACTATACGCGGTGGAATTCCACCGATGGTTGAAAGGTCAAAGGTCACATGGCCAGGTCAAGTGGCACCCCTAGCGGATAGGTGATGAACTGGTGACGCCCCTTGCGGATAGGTCACGAACTAGTACTGTCCAAATTCGTGCGTCTTATTTTTTAAATTGGGTCAGGGGTCGTGTAGTGTCTCCTAGCGGATAGGTGGTGAACAACAAACTAGGTCAAAGAACAAGTGGAGCCATATGACGGATATGTCTTCATCTAATACCCAATACGTGTGTCTTATACGTATGCCGGCGAGCGTTTTGATTGGCTATTGCGGATGAACAGGGTTTTGATTGGCTGCAGCGGAGGAAGGGAGGAAATTGATCTTTTGGCGCGGTTTTGGAGGAGCAACGCCTTAAATGAAATAGGTTTTATCATTGCTTGAATGAAAAGGCTTTATGAGACACGGAATGCCTCTTTGTGGCGCAGCGTGGCGCGGACCGGTGCGGGGCGGAGGAAGGGTAGAAGATATAAAAGGCTACGTTAAGGTCAATTATCATCATCACGTTCTGCACGTATGCCACATCACGTTCCTCATACACATCATAGCGCATGCGCATTGTTAATTTTTCTTATCTATCTTATATAATATTGGGTTAATGCAACTGGAGCATAAGAAGGTAAAAGGTTATAAATTATTGTCTTTTTAAAACTATACAAAACAGGACTTAACGCAGCATCCTATGCAGTGTAGTTAGGTTGTCAACTTCAAACATATTCAATAAACCGACAATTTCTGTCTTCTGCAAAACGATCACCCCATTAGGTCATTGCGCCATGTTATAATTTGTATCTCTACCGAACTTTCTCTCTCTCTCTCTCTCTCTCTCTCTCTCTCTTTCTCTCGTATGCGACAAACATACCTGGTCACTCATGTCCAGTGCGGGTGCAACACGGTGCTTGTCTATCTACCAAAGCTTGCTGCACAGACCAGGGCACTCGGGTACTGTCTGTTCTCATCGAGGGAAGCTGGCTCAATCAGCATCAGTTACAGTGCGTCAGTGGACGACGTTGTATGATTGCAAGTGGTTGGAACATTACGCTACGGCAAGTCACCGCGTCAGCTGTAGGTTTAGGATATATTAACCGTCGACCTCCTTCTCTCCGACTGTGCTTCTTGCAAGGGCACCGCTACTATAAGTAGACCTGTCGCCGGTTCAACTTTAGGTTGCTAGGCAACCAGCAGTAAGTACAAAAGAATGTCATATATTATATTTGTGATGTAGTGACCCTAGCTTGACAAGTCTGGGCACGTTTATTCATATGGTGGTATCCCTTCATGTCCAGTATGTAGGTCACATAGGTCTTCCACCAATACAACATTTTAATTCACACGTCGGTACCATATCCAGTATGTAGGTCACATAGGTCTACCACCAATACAAAAGTGTAGTTCATGCGTCGCTATCATGTTCAGTGTGTAGGTCACATAGGTCACGTTCTCCACTTATGGAACTTACATATGTCGTGCGTGCACATGCGTGTACATGTCCGTGGGCGCGTCCGTGTCGTCGTGCGTGTCCGTGTCCGCGTGTGTCCGCGTGTGTCCGCGTGTGTCCGCGTGTGTCCGCGTGTGTCCGTATGTGTCCGTGTGTAACTGTCGACCTTCCTCCCTCCGACTTTGCGGCTTGCAAGAGCACTGCTACTGTAAGTAGATCTGTCGCCGATTCCATTATACGTTGCTAGGCAGCCACCAGTAAATAAACAAACAATGTAATACATTGTATCTGTGACGTAGTCTTCCTAGCTTGACAAGTCTGGGCACATTTATTCATATGGTGGTATCACTTCATGTCCAGTATGTAGGTCACATAGGTCTTCCACCAATACAAAAGTATAGTTCATGCGTCGGTATCGTGTCCAGTATGTAGTACACATAGGTAAAGTTCTCCATGTATGGAACTTACATATGTCGTGCGTGCGTGTACATGTCCGGAGCGCGTCCGTGTCCGTGTCCGTGTCCGTGTCTGCGTGTGTCCGTAAGTGTTCGTGTGTGTCCGCATGTGTCCGTAAGTGTTCGTGTGTGTCCGCGTGTGTCCGTATGTATTCGCGTGTGTCCGTGTGTGTTCCTATGTGTTCACGTATGTCCGTGAGCCAGTATGTGTCCGCGTGTATCAAATCAAATCAAATCAAATCAAATCAAATCAAATCAAATCAAATCAAATCAAATCAAATCAAATCAAATCAAATCAAATCAAATCAAATCAAATCAAACCAAACCAAACCAAACCAAACCAAACCAAACCAAACCAAACCAAACCAAACCAAACCAAACCAAACCAAACCAAATCAAATCACTTTATTGTCCTTAAAAACGATATGCATTTTATAACTCATGATCATATCTAAAATATATGGGATGGTCACAACAAAATGCAAATGAATTTCCAGATGTATCCACTACAAGAACAATTCAATTCCGTATGTATCCGCGTGTGTTCGTGTGCATCCGTATGTGTTCGCGTGTGTCCGCGTGTGTGTGTGTCCGCGTGTGTCCGTATGTGTTCGCGTGTGTCCGTCTTCCACCAATACAAAATTGTAGTTCACGAGTCGCTACCATGTCCAGAATATAGGTCACACAGGTCACGTTCTCCACGTATGGAACTTACATATGTCGTGCGTGCGCATGCCTGTGCGTTAGCGTGTCCGTGTCCGCGTGTGTCCGCGTGTGTCCGCGTGTGTCCGTATGTGTCCGTGTCTAACCATCGACCTTCCTCCCTCCGAGTATGCGACGTGCAAGGGCACCGCTACTGTAAGGAGACCTGTCGCCGGTTCAATCATAGGTTGCTAGGCAACCAGCAGTAAATACAAAACAATGTAATACATTGTATCTGTGACGTAGTGTCCCTAGCTTGACAAGTCTGGGCACGTTTATTCATATGGTGGTATCACTTCATGTCCAGTATGTAGGTCACATAGGTCTTCCACCATTACAGAATTGTAGTTCACGCGTCGCTACTATGTGCAGTATGTAGGTCAAATAGGTCAAATGTGTCCGCGTGTGTCCGTATGTGTTCGCGTGTGTCCGCGTGTGTTCGGGTGTGTTCGGGTGTGTCCGTGTGTGTCCGCATGTGTCCGTGTGTGTCCGTATGTGTTCGGTTGTGTCCGTGTGTGTCCGTATGTATTCGCGTGTGTTCTTGTGTGTCCGTTTGTGTCCGTATGTGTTCGCGTGTGTCCGTGTGTATCCGTGTGTGTCCGTATGTGACCGCGTGTTTCCGCATGTGTCCGCGTGAGACCGTATGTGTCCGCGTATGTCCGCGTGTGTCCGCGTGTGTCCGATTGTGTCCGTGAGTGTCCGCGTGTGTCTGCGAGTGTCCGCCTGTGTCCGCGTGTGTCCGTTTTTGTCCGCGTGTGTCCGTGTGTGACCCCGTTTGTCCGCATGTGTTCGCGTGTGTCCGTTTGTGTCCGCGTGTGACCCCGTGTGTCCGCATGTGTTCGCGTGTGTCGGTTTGTGTCCGCGTGTGTCCGCGTGTGACCGCGTGTGTCTGCGTGTAACCCCGTGTGTCATCGTGTGTCCGTGTTTGTCCGCATGTGTCCGCGTGTGACCGCGTGTGTCCGTGTGTGTCCGCGTGTGTTCGCGTGTGTCCGCTTGTGTCCGCGTAGGGTTAGACACACTTCGACCACAGTTATAATCTAATTTTAGTGTTTTGAGGCAATAACCTTGTGAAGTTTTCGTATTTTACTAAGACAACACGGTCCTTTCGTATCGTTGATCATTTCAACGAGATGAATGCAGCTGCCTTTTCACAGGTGTTACCAATGTAGTGCGGTAACTTCGTATCTTTTTCAGTTTTTCACTTTGGGAAACATACGACGTTTTTATGTTGATGACATGATTGTAGCAAAATCTCAATATTCGCATGTTCCAATCTGATATCCGTTTTACATTGTCGTAATTTCTTAAGTTTTACTAAGTCAGCAAGATAATCAGACGCTTCCTATCACGTACAAACAACAACTTCCGGCAACATGGCGGACCAGTTCAGGACCATAACATAATTTCTGGCAACTTGACGGCTTCGGTCACATTCATAACATACCTTTTTTGGTGTTTCGGTGTGATAAATTTGTCAAGTTTTTTCATATTTTACTAATTTCACAACTTTGTACCATTTCACAACTTTTTTGACATTTTCTATCATAAACCGAGAACAATCTAGAAAAATCTTGGGTTGTGACGTCACTTCTTTAAAAACTGGTAGCGGATAACACTGACACTACGTTAGACGCTAGGGCCCCCTAGCGGACCAAACAACCAAAATTAGGGTTTACATAGAAAACGATGGCTTCCACTACTTCCATGTCACATTTATTTGTAAAATGACGGCTTCGGTCACAGTTATGACATACCTTTTTGTGTTTCGATGTGATAACTATGTCAAGTTTTTAATATTTTACTAATTCGGTGTGCCAACTTTGTACCATTTCACAACTTTTCACCATTTCACCGCGACCGCTTTGTCACTTGGAAGTATTTTTCTAAGTAATCTTGGTAATTTCATAACATTGTGTGGACAAACTTTGGCACATTCTATTATAAACCGAGAACAATCTAGAAATATCTTGGATTGTGATGTCACTTCTTTAAAACTGGTACAATCTAGCGGATAACTCTGACACTACGTTAGACGCTAGCCCCATGTAGCGAACAAAAGAGCCGCTAATTAGGGTTTGACACAGAAAACGATGGCGTCTGCTACTTCCGTAACAGAATTTTTTGTAAAATGGCGGCTTTTGTCATAGTCATGAATACCTTTTTGTGTTTCGAGGTCATAACCTTGACAAATATTCGTATGTTATTAAAGTCAACGTGGTAATTTCATTTAGCGACCCAACAAGATAGAAAGAGGAATCTTTTCACTTCAGACAATATTCGTATAATAACTTCTGTCAAAATAGGGCTACTATCACGTGTAAAACATAACTTCAGTAAAAATGTCGCATCCGGTCTCGTGCAAAACTACTTCCATAAAAAGGACGATTCTGATCTAACTGATCGAAAATTTGCTGTTTTGTCCCGGACAAAAACATAGCAATGTTTTTATCCGTTAACCCCAACTTTGTTTATGTCAAACCCGACTTAACCTAAATAAATACGTCAAAGTGACAAAGCCATCGTGGCGAAACGTTGAAAAGTTGTAAAATGGTACAAAGTTGTCACACCGATTAAGTAAAATATGAATAAAACTTGACAAAGTTATGGCATCGAAACACTAAAAGGTGTGTTATGACTGTGACAGAAGCCGCCATGTTACAAGAAATTATGTTATGGAAGTAATGGAAGCCATCGTTTTATATGTCAAACCTTAATTAGTGGCTGTTTTATCCGCTAGATGGGGCTAGCGTCTAACGTAGTGTCACAGTTGTTATCCGCTAGATGGTACCAGTGTTTAAAGAAATGACGTCACAACCCAAAACATATTTCTAGATTGTTTTAGATTTGGTTAGGAAAATGATGTGTGTCGTAACAAAAACCACTAAGGTTCTTGGATTATAATAGAATGTGCCAAAGTTTTCCCACTTTTATGAAAGTACCAAGATGACTTAGAAGATTACGTCAAATTGACAAAGCCATCGCGGTGAAATGGTGAAAATTTGAGAAATAATGCAGCACAGTTGGCACACCGACTTAGTAAAATATGAAACAACTTGACAAAGTTATCGCATCGAAACATTAAAAGGTATGTAACCGAAGCCGCCATTTTACAAGTAATTCTGTTATGGAAGTAGTGGAAGCCTTCGTTTTCTATGTCAACCCCTAATTAATGGCTGTTTTGCATGCTAGATGGGGCTAGCGTCTAACGTAGTGTCAGAGTTATCAGCTAGATGGTACCAGTTTTTAAAGAAGTGACGTCACAACACCAGATGTTTCTAGATTGCCTTAGATTTGGTTAGGAAAATGATGTGTGTCGTAAGAAAAACCACCAAGGTTCTCGGTTTATGATAGAAAGTGCCAATGTTTTCCCACCGAAGGATATGAAAGTATAAAGACGACTGAGAAAATTACGTCAAATTTACAAAGCCATCTCGGTGAAACGGTGAAAAGTTGTGAAATGATACAAAATTGGCCCACCGACTTAGTAACAAATGAAAAAACTTGTCAAAGTTATCGCATCGAAACATTAAAAGGTATGTTATGTTTTTGACCGAAGCCGCCATGTTACAAGAAATTATGTTATGGAAATAATGGAAGCCATCGTTTTCTATGTCAAACCGTAAATAGTGCCTGTTTTATCCGCTAGATGGGGCTAGCGTCTAACGTAGTGTCAGAGTTGTTATCCGCTAGATGGTACCCGTTTTTAAAGAAGTGACGTCACAACCCAAAATGTGATGTGTGTCGTAAGAAACACCACCAAGGTTCTCGGATTATGATAGAGAGTGTCCAAGTTTTCCCACAGAAGGTTATGAAAGTACCAAGATGACTTAGAAAAATACGTCAAATTGACAAAACCATTGCGGTGAAACGGTGAAAAGTTGTGAAATTTTATAAAGTTGGCACACCGACTTAGTAAAATATGAAAAACTTGACAAAGTTACCGCATCGAAACAGTAAAAGGTTTGTTATGACTGTGACCGAAGCCGCCATTTTACAAGAAATTCTGTTATGGAAGTAGTCGAAGCCATCGTTTCCTATGTCAAAGCCTAATTCGCGGCTGTTTTGTTCGCTAGATGGGGCTAGCGTCTAACGTAGTGTCAGAGTTATCCGCTAGATGGTACCAGTTTTTAAACAAGTGACGTCACAAGCCAAGATTTTTCTAGATTGTTTTAGATTTGGTTAGGAAAATTATCTGTGTCGTAAGAAAAACCACCAAAGTTATCGTTTTATGGTAGAAAGTGGCAATGTTTTTGCCATAGAATGTTATAAAAATTTCCAAGATGACAAAGTGACAAAGCCATCGCGGTGAAACGGTGAAAAGTTGCGAAATGGTACAAAGTTGACACACCGACTTATTAAAGTGTATAAAATTTACAAGGTTATCGCGTCGAAACAGAAAAAAATATTATATTTTACTACAAGTTACAAGACTAACGTAGTTAAATTTGTGAAAACACCACCTATCTAACGCTTTGAAATGGTGAAACGTTGCGAAATGCTACGTAGTTAGCGCACTGACTCAGTCAAATAAGAAAACTTGGCAAGGTTGTCGCGTCGAAGCTTTAAATGGTACCAGTTTTTATCGTTGACTACGGTCGAAGGTCTAATTTTGCAAGCATTGTATTAAGGCCCGCCATTTTTACGGAAGTTGTGTTTTGTATTGGTTGCGCAACGACATATGTAAGTTCCTTACGTGGAGAACGTGACCTATGTGACCTACATACTGGACATTGTAGCGATCGTGAACTACATACTGGACACCTACATACCGGGCATGGTAGCGATCGTGAACTACAATTTTATACTGAGAGAGAGAGAGAGAGAGAGAGAGAGAGAGAGAGAGAATCCAATAAGATTTGCAAATGTTTATTAAAACACAACACAACACATGTATTTACAGGTCATTCCCAAAGCAACTACCTAACCTAACGTTAAACATAATTACGCCGTCGCTCTGCACAACACATGCATTTAGAGGTATTCTTCCAAAGCGGCAAGTACCATACGTTTAACATTATTTCGCCATCGTTCTGAATGATAGTCCTCCAACAAACTTTTGATGGCATTCAACTGTTGGGGCGCCAAGTCGGATTGTGTCTTATGTCTTGCATGCCGACGGGGCTGTAGCAGCAGTGGTGCTCTCGGTGGATCAGCATAACGTTAGTCATGTCGATGTCGGAGAACGAATGACAACCTCAAAAAACGGCCGTCTAATATACGTTCACAGGTGGTCGTTTGAGTCACGCGGGCGTGCCGAAAATTACCAACCAATCACAAACGAGTGTGCAAAAAATTATCAACCAATCACAAATGAATATACCGAAAATTACAAACCAATCACAAATGAGTGTGCCGAAAATTACCAACCAATCACAGCGAGTGGTCATTAGGGTCACGTGGGTGTGCACGTCGCACAGTCGCAGGGAAGAAGGTCGACGGTCAACATCTCCTACACCTTCAGTTGACGCAGTGATTTAACATAGTGTAGTACAGACAGCAACCGACTGCCCAGGCCGGGACAGCAAGCTTCGCTATATAGACATGCGCCGTGTTGCACCCACACTGGACATGGAGGACCAGGTATGTAACCAAACAAGATATCTAGGTATGTTAGTCGCATACGTGGGAGGGAAACCAAGAGAACGTGACCTATGTGACCTACATACTGGACATGGTAGCAAAGCGTGAACTACAATTTTGTATTGAAGACTTTATATTGGCGGAAGACCTATGTGACCTACATACTGGACATGCAGTTATACCACCATATGAATAAACGTGCCCAGACTTGTCAAGTTAGGGATACTACGTCACAGATACAATGTATTACATTGTTTTTTATTTACGGCTAGTTGCTTAACAACCTATAGTTGAACCGGCGACAGGTCTACTTACAGTAGCGGTGCCCTTGCACGTCAAACAATCGGAGGGAGGAAGGTCGACGGTTAATATATCCTACACCTTCACCTGACGCGACGACTTGTACCAACCACTCGCAATCCTACAACGTCGTCCACTGAGCCAGCGTCTCTCGATGAGAACAGACAGCAACCGACTGCCCTGGTTGGGGTAGCAAGCTTCGGTAGATAGACAAGCACCGTGTTGCACCCGCACTGAACATGGAGGACCAGGTATTTTAGTCGCATACGTGGGACCTAACTACCAGGAGAGCGGGCACACTGCATAGGGCTCTGTGTTAAGCCCTGTTTGGTATAGCCTTAAAACGACACAATAACTTATAACCTTCTACCTTCCTCCCCTCCAGTTGCATTAACCCAGTTATATAAGATAGATAGAAAACAATAACATTGCGCAAGGTGGCTTAAACGAGGAACGTGAAGAAAGTGACCCAAGTGGCCTAGGTGTAGAACGTGATGATGATGGTGATGATGACTGACCTTGTCACGTGACCTTTAACCTTGACTTTCCTCCATCCCGCACCGCTCCACGCCACAAAGACGCATTCCGTTTCTCTGAACGCTTTTTCATTCACGCAATGATAAAATGCTATTTAATTGAAGGTGTTGCTCCTCCAAAACCGCCCCTAAAGACTTTCCTCCGCAGCAGCCAATCAAAATGTTTTCCTCCCTTCATTTCCTACGCAACAGCCAATCAAAGCCGTTCTTTTTTCGCAACAGCCAATCAAAACGCTCGCCGGGATCGCCTCTTGACTATTTTTAAAAATAGTTTTAAAATAAGACACACATATTTTTGAGGTATTAGCTGAATACAGATGGCTCCACTTGTTCTTTGACCTAGTTTGTAGTTCATCACCTATCCACTAAGAGCCGCCAATTGTCCTTTGACCTTGACTTTTAATCGTGATATTTGACCTTTGATCTTGGCCTTTGGTCTCCTTCTCCTCCGCTCCATCGCTGCACCGCTCCTCCGTTCGTTGATCGGACTCTACTATGTTACTGAGATCCTCCCTGGCCCTGCCTCAACGTGTTTTCTACCCGTTCAGTCGCATGCTCTATCCTAGCCCCCGGAAGACAAACAACAACAACAACCGATAGTATCAAGTATAGGCAACAACCGACAGTGTCAAGTATAGGCAACCACAACAAACGACAGTGTCAAATATACGCAACAACAACAACCGATAGTGTCAATTATAGGCAGTAAAACAAATAAGACAGCCAAACACTTAGCCACAGTAATGAGCCCATTGGTCGGAAGAACTGAACATTTTGTTAAAAACAGCACACAATTTGGAAAGAAAATTGAAGAGTTAGAAGTTCCACCAGGGAGAAAAATTGTATCATTTGATGTTCACCGGTATCGCAGTGACAGAGACGGTGTCAGTGATAAAGGAAAGATTAAACGGTGATGAAACACTGAAAGATAGATGCGAATTATCAGTAGGCCAGATCACCTGTTAGAAATATGTCTGAACACCAGATATGTTAGTAACAAGCAGAAGAAGGGAGCAGCCATGGGCTCGCGAGTGTCCCCAATAATGGCGAACCTGTACATGGAACATTTTGAAGAAAGAGCGATCAGAGAACCACTTCACTCCCCATACATCTGGTTGAGATACGTGGCTTCAAGAGCGTGAAGTTGAACAGTTCACACAACATCTGAACTCTATGGATGACAACATCAAGTTCACAGTAGAACTAGACAGAACAACACGCTAGCCTTCCTAGACACATGCATATGTGTTTGAAGGACGACGGTCAACCAAGGTGAAGGTATGTCGAAAAGGCGACACACACAGACCAGTATCTGAACTGGGAGTCAAACCACCCCTTAGAACACAAACGCTCTGTGGTGAGGACACTCTTGCAAGGCGCTGAATGGTTGATATCAGAGAAGGAGGATAAGACCAAAGAGATGTAACACGTCAAATAGGTTCTGAAAATGAATGGCTAAAAACCTTGGGTTTTAACACCATACAAACAAGGAGAAAAATAGAGAATGTAAACACCAGAGAAACCAACAGAAGACAACATGCCATAGGTCTCCCCTACATTAGTAACCTGTCGGAACAGTTGGCAAGGATTTTCAAATCCTATGACATACCAGTGTACCACAAACCTGAGGTCCCTGCTGGTGCACCCGAAAGACAAGACAGACAAAGTGGCAAAGTGTGGTGTGGTATACGACATCCAATGCCCGGACAGCAACCAACACTACACAGGGGAAACAGCAAGACCACAGGGCACACGAACTAAAGAACATCTGTCGTGTCGCCAACCCCTATCAGCAGTGAGTGAACACAAGTTGAACACAGGCCACCAGAGTTGAATGAGGGATGTAAAAATCCTCGACAGTGAAGAGAACTGGCGCAGGAGGAAAATAAAAGAGGCCATAAACATACACAGGGGAAGACGGTTTTAAACAGCTACAGCTTGTGTCACATGATGCAAGTCATGTGACACTACCGGGAAATTCAGTCCGCTGAAGAAGACCGTGAGAAACGGTCGATATATACGGAAGAAAACAAAAAAGTGTCTTAAGAGGTAATTTTATTTTATTTGACATGAACCAAGAAACCGGATCTTTGCACTCGAAAACAACAACATCTTCTTCCTTGTCTATCTTTCGCAAAATGGAGTCGCCCATAAATACCCTTTCTGTTCTCAATGTCCCCTCAATCACTGCCTCAGAGTAACTCCTCCGTTTTGCATCTACCTGGTTGTTGACCTCCCACTGCCCTCTCTGTTGTTCCATTCTTTCCTGCCTCTTCTTCCTGTCATCTTCCCTGTTATTGACTTCCCTTTCGACACATCTACTCTCACTTCATTTCTTACCTTCATCTTTCCTCCTCTCACATGTCTCTCCTCTCATATCCCATCGTCCCCCCTCCTTATATACTGTCACTTTCTCCCCTGTCACCTTCCTGCGTGTCATATTTTCTGTTGTTCTTTCTCCATTTCTTTTCCTTGCAATTCCCCTCCCTCCTCTCAGTCTCCTTTTCTCATCCGTCTTGTCTTTACATTGCTCCTTCCGACCTCTCTCCCTGTCGTCGCTCTCTATTCCATCCGTCTTTTTGTTCATTCTCATCTCCATCCCCTTCACAAGACCGGTTAGCCTAGCTATCTCTCCTGTTACACAGTCTAGTTTCCAACACCCCAAGCACTGGAAAGTAAACCCTTCCTTCATTGTCTCTGTCCATGACTGTACGCATCCAGATGAAGCAATACCAACTTAGACTTTATAAAGACTGTTTATTGTGGACAGCAACTGCAGCACCCTACGTTATACATAACGGACTTGAACGCCAATTTGAGTCATTACTGGTGCAGTTCCCCAGCGGATACGTTGGACACTACCTACATTAACAAACTAGGGTTTCCTACTAAAAAGCTTGCTTATTTTTAATAACAATGCTACCTGATCAAACTATTAGTTTACGAATGTAGTAATATTCTATGAAATAATCAGATTTGCTCACTCTTGTTTACAAACTTGGCGAAGGCTATTATCATCCAATATAGGGGAAGGGCGGGTAAAGTGAGCCCCCTTAAGCGGTTCATTTTGCTACACAATCTAGCTATGCATATTGACTAAGTACGTGCACAGTCTAGTTACTCTATCTTACTAAATATAATACGATAGACGAGTTTTAAAAAGACACCCATTTTATTATTTTGTAAAAAGTGGTTGCCTTATCGTCTATGTCATACTTGTCTGAAGTTGTCCGATTTGTCGCCGTAGGTAACTATTGATGCATCTCTTTGAGTCTTGGTCGTCTACTAATAAATTCCACGGCGATACGATCCATGAATCAAATACTCCGTCACGTATGACATGTACTCCTTATAGTTGTCCTCCATCCCCGCCAAAATGACACGCTTCGCGTCGAATCCCTCGTCGAAAGCTAGAAATGCAGCGACTCCTGTCTCGACTGTTACCAACACAAGTTTGGAGCTTAACGAGCGTTGACGTTTACACGCGCGTGCGCAAGATGCGTTTTGCCGAATTTGGGCCCGAGCGTGACGTATGCCGCCGAATCTCCCTCAGAACACGTCAGAGCAGATAAAAGCGGTCACTGCGCACGCGAGGTATGCGTTTATCCGAATCTTGGACTGGCCGGATCTGGGACCACGTCACCGGCTTCACTCAAAACAGCGGGGTGGTGCCTCTTTCTGACTTGTCGGCATATCATGTTTTACAAACGTATATCTATTAGAAGTCGAGTGTTTTAATTCATACACGAGGGGCAGTCGAAAAATAAGTTTACATGGGAATAGTCGTGGTTAAACCTGTAGCTAGATTGGTGGGATTTGATTGCCGATAAAAATGTATTCTTTGTTGAAAATGTTGTGTCATTGTGTGTGGTTACGAGCGTTCGTTGAAGATGGCGGAGCAATGGGCCACATTTGAGGTCCGTGTAGTAATGCGTTTTTTAAATACTAAGAATATGTCTGCGGTAGAAATTCATGTGATATTTCATTCTCCATAATTCTTCTGGTTTTTTTTCCCAAAATTGCGGTTTCGACAAGTGGTCTGTTGTCTGGTGTGTTCCACGTTAATTATATATATATATATAATATATATATATATATATATATATATATATATATATATATATATATATATATATATATATATATATATATATATATATATATATATATATATATATATATATATATATATATTACATGTCAAAGTGCTACATCTATATGGCCGTTTTCCTCCAATATGCTCCCAAAAACCTATAATGACATTATGAGGTCGTCTCGTTGAACGTGAGGGAGAAATGTCAATGCAGATGTTTGCTGTACGGAGACAGCGCGTCGTTCCGCGTGGCTGCCTTGTTCCGCATCGCCGCGTCGTTCCATGATTCTATGCATCAGATCACAAAATGACAAGAGGATTTCACCAAAACCCTTTCGTCTATGATTTTGTTATGACTACTATTGAAATGTTATTTACTGCACAATTCAGTGGTGTTATTTGCTAACAAAGACCACTTTGATAACAATTACGGGAGACAGGAATACCAGCAGATAATTCATTGATTTAGCTGCGTTGCTTCGCAAGTAGCAGTTTTGTATTTTTTGCATGCACTATTTCACAGACGAAACTATTAGATTATAAAAAACGGTGTTTCTTTTGCATGTTTGTTCTCGTCTGACGACGCATGAGAAATAGGCCCCAACCCATCCATAACACAGTGACAGTTTAGCGCCACTTTCGGCGTCTGTGCCATCTAGGCGTCTTTAGGTTACTGGCAACAAAATTGTTTGCGTGCCGAAGGTAATGTGCTATTCAGTGAAGTAACTTACCGTACTTACTGGTGGCGGAAGGACGCTGAAAATAACGTTTCTGGCCGCATTACCTACTGACAACAATTACACCAGTCTCACTCTATATTTTACTAATGTTGGCGCGCTGTGGTAAACAGTTAGTCAGATACTTTCTTTTTTATTTCATGCTATAAATAGGGTGAGGCAGGATTCGCTTCATTTGACGAAATAGTAATTACCATTACATATAGTATCGATACATTTCGTTTGCCTTTATGTTTGCGCCGCGGCTCCGTAAAGGAAAAGAGAATACTACAGTATTTCCTTCAATAATTAGTGGTTTCAAAAGAAGGGTGTAATCATAACGTTATATGGTTTTATCTGCAGCGTCTGAACATCTGGTAATATGTATCAAAAGATGTATACAGTTTTAATAGTGATTTACAACGTATCATAATATACTTGGTTTATGCCAAGCAAAACTTATCTAGTTTAGCGTCCCTGCCTGATACATTATTTTGCTGCCGCCTGTTTTTGTCTATTTATGGTTGAAAAAATTGCTAGTTTTAAAATATTTTCGGATCTGTGAAGAAATCTCTTGATAAGAGATACGTGCAGAACTTGCCGTGCGAATATAGTGTAAGAGATTTTTATTCCACCTTTATGCAGCATGCATGGTTTACAACTATAAGGAAAAAGAGACACATTTTTACAGGATGTACGTCAACAACAAAACAAACATATCAAGTGTCCAGATATTGGTTGACCATAATTGGCAGAACAGTAATTTGTAACAAGAATCTACTGTCAAGAACGTGGGAATTTAAGCATCAAAAACTACTGCAGTTAACTCTGCTCGTCTCGGCATGATAGCCAATCAATTTGTTTTTGAAATTGCATATTTAGTTTACCTTTTTCAACGTATTGCGTATGGAATCTTTCAAGTTGCGAACATCGTTCCGTGCTCTATAAAGTAACTAAGCACAATCTGACAGGCCTTCAACAATATGCTATAGTCATAAGATCGAAATAATAAATAAATATAAATAAAATCTATGAGAAGACATCCTCGTTTTAACGACCACTCGACGGCATCCCTGTCACCTGGCGCCTTAGCTGACGGATCTGGATCCGTGTCGACGAGATCCAGTGATCCGCGCTGTCCAGTGATCACTGTCAGTGATCCGCGGTGTTTACTTGTCGACCGGCTCTCACCCGCTCGCCCGCCCGCCCGTCCGGCCGGTAACCGAGTATCGCTTCCCTCTGCCATCGGCTGCTCAACTCGCAGCGCGCCGCCCGTAAACGTCTTATCTCCGTCGACGTCGGCGCTGGTGCCATCTCCACGCCCGGGGACCACGCGCGATAAGCATGGACCGACACTTCGTGACGGCCGCCGACGGGACGTGCAATAAGGGGCAACGGCGCGGTCTCGACGTCCACGGAAGGTCTTCGGCGGTGTCCAGCGACAAGGTCTCGCGCGACCAGACTTGCCAGGTGACAAGTGCCGCTGTGGACACGACGCTCAGACTTCATTCCATCGACAACATCCTTGCGATGACGGCCAAGTCCGCCGAGATGAACTGCACATACGGTCAGTCGCCCCGGTTGGTCATTATTTGGCAATTTCCCGCACCGTCGTGGTATTAGTGGTCGCACACTAATCACATTTGTACCGCCACTCTCTCTCTCGAAGCGTGGTCGAGAGAATCTGTGATGTCAAGACACTGCCCTTTCGCAAGTGGCACTGAAATGACAAGCACAGTTGTAACGAGGCTTAAACTTGTAGAGTCAGTTTGTGCATGACTTATTCGAGGAAATGTAATTATCGGATAAATTGTACATGCTTTACGAAACTATCTATGTTCTTTGGATAGACATATACCTAATAAAAATAATTATGCTGTGCATATTTTTATGACTATTGTTTATTGTAGAATGTGTTTAAGTACAGTGCGTTTGCAGCAATCCACAAATTCATAACATCACTGTTAACATAATAATATTATTACTAAAACATTTAATTAATTAAACTAATAATTTGTTTTAAACTAAATTAATTAATAGCCTGTTATATGCATGCAAACAAACGGACGAAGGCTTTGTTATACTGATCGTGATTCGTGTGCGCATGTTGTCCCTAGTTTTAAGACAGCCGCTGTACGACTTTTCAATTCATTTGTTTACATTGATTAAGTATTTTTATTAGGTCGTCCAGTTTCTATAAGCATGTACTTTAAGCAAATATAACATGCGGCTCACATCTTTGAGTACTGACGTCATATTAATGTATACTGTCACCATGGCAACTATATGTACGGCTGCATTCCTTGATTACAACGAGTTTCCGTTGAATTCCGCGACAAATTCAACATTATTTATATTTTCAACATTAAAACGCATTCGTAAAGGCTAATAAAATTAAACAGTTTTCAGAATTTGTGTCGGGACACAATTAATTCAGGTTACATACCTTGTTTATATTTATTGCGATTATAAAATTATCTGTTTTGCAAATATTTTGAAATTGTAATTTTAGTTTTTATAATGATGTCCAATCAACCATTGCTATTTTAAAATGCAACTACCTAAAACAATTTAACGCTACAAATTTGATGAATAAATGCACACTGTCTGTCTTGCCCTTAAATTATGTATTTAGTGTAATTAATTTATGGAATCGTGGCCTGTATATGTGCATGTCAGAGTGACTGAGAAAAACACTGATTGAACAAAACAAAAAACAGATTGATTAAACTCCCACACAAACAGGTCAAAAATCAGCCTGTAAAAGTGAATTAAGGAGTTTGACTTAACGAAAGTTTAACTTTTTGTTACGATGTATAAGGCATTGTTATTGAAATGGTGTGATTTTTGTGTAAAAAAACAAAAGACAATCCGATATTCAGCAATTAGGCCTTACACATACACTTCGTGTGTTGTTTCGCCGTATTAATGACACCCAACCAAATTTGACAATCACCACCGAAAAACCTCACGGTTGGTGCGACAAATTCGATCCGTGTTTTTCGTCTTCTAATGACGACGTTGACACTGGCGTCCATAACGACGCTGACACCTGTAAGTGATTTCGGCGTCGCGCTGGTCGATGACGTTCAGTCTGCGCGAGTCCGGACGACCTTTCCGGGCGGCACACGCCGAGCAAGTCGCAGCGCGAACAGCCGAGCGACATGCGGAACCAATAAAGACGGCGAGCGAGACCAGTGCCTCGGCGTGCGCCCGCTCAGCAACCCGGCAGCTCCGGTTCGGCGGAGGCTGCGAACGAAACACGCCGTGTCGCGCGCGCGCCGTAACCGCGACTTACCGGCCTATAATGAACGCGTAACGAACGATAACCGCGCGCAGATGTGCGTACGACGACCGCCGGCCGACAGCTAAGCACGAACCCGGTCGGGGAGATTTATTAAATTATGTCCTCATCGCTGCACGCGCCCGCTCTGCTTGCAGATGACGACACGGCGGCGGAGACCGGAGCGAGCCCGGAGTCGTCGGCGGGAGGCAGCGCAGCCGGCGATGCGTCGTCGACGCCCGGGGGCGAGTGCCCGTCCCCGTCCCCGCCGGCCGAGCCCGAGGCGCGAGAGAACGGCGACGGCGAGGGCGAGGGCACCGCGGAAGCGAAGAGGAAGAAGCGACGCAATCGGACGACGTTCACGAGCTTCCAGTTGGAGGAGATGGAACGCGTCTTCCAGAAGACGCACTATCCGGACGTGTACGCTCGCGAGCAGCTCGCGCTCAGGTGCAATCTGACGGAGGCTCGGGTGCAGGTGAGTCCGTGTGCATGGTGGTCGTTGTCGTTTGGTGCGTGGTTCGTCCGGTTACTCTCTGTGTTCGTTGCGTTCCCGGCATTACGATTCGAATTCTCCGTGTGCTGTGTCAGACAGTACATGGCAACGGACGAGATGTGAATCTTTCTTTGGCGCACGAAGCTAGTGAGATAGACTCTCCAGCCATTGTAACACGTCAATAGTGTGCGAGCGCGTGTATGTGTGTGTACGTGCGCGCACGCACGCACGCACGCACGCACGCACGCACACAGTAATTACGTACGTGCATACGTATATATATATATATATATATATATATATATATATATATATATACATAAACACACGTACATTATATATTAAATATTAATAATGTTAGCATTTATATATATATATATATATATATATACATATATATATATATATATATATATATACATATATATATACAACAAACTCAGCTACTGGTATATGGCTTTACGAGGAGCGACAAGATGTATTACAGTAAACATGGCGGGATGACGGAGTTGGAATGTTCTTGCTATTGCGGTTGATTGCCTACAAGACTGTCCCCGATAAGTCCCCACATTTTGATGTAGTCTTCACTGCGAGGTGGGACAGACTGCGATCCGTGGTGCCTCGTTGGTGAGACGTCGTGTATATAGTTCGTTATCCACGTCATTGGCAGATTTATACCGCAATTTTTGCGCAAAGTTTAAACAAATTGCAACGTCAACCCGTTGGAAAGACGATAACAACTAAGGAGGGATAAGGATTGTCATTGTTACTTTTTTCATACCGAATTATAGCATAATACATTATATTTGTATTACTACATTTTCTTATAAGTGTGAACAATCGTTTTGATATTTGCATTATTACATGTTCTTATAAGTGTGACCGGTCTGTAGTGAGAAACTGCCTAGTGTCAGTGTCAATGCGTTCGACGAGTCTGCCGCTAAAACCCGTGAGCAACTACAACAAAACAGTCGTTATTTTAGGTGTTTTATCACCGCGGAAAAAGAACAATAAATAAAAACAACCTTGCAGCTGCCAGCAATGTTCTTTTCATAAAGACATAATTTCTACACTTACGCTATTCAACGTTCTATCATTACATTTAGGCTAGCGCGATTTAAATTCGTTTTCTTTTGAATTAATGTGAGTGAACGTAATACGAGCAATCGGTGTCGACTACCATATATAATACGACACCATATGCTTGTTTTCGTGCAGAACTGTATATTGATGAAGTAAATCGAAAAACAAACGTATACATACAGTAGATAAGAGGTATCAAATGCAGCTTGAGCCTAATATGGCGGCGTCCTTTAGTAAAATATAATTTACAGTGCAGAATGTTTCCCCATTTTGTTACAAAACACTCACCCACCCATCCACACTCAACTTGGTTTTTTATTGGAAGTTATTATATTTACAAAGCTCCCAACGACGATCTACTGAACCTATCGTAGCGTGACTAATTGGAAACAGGCATGCGAATCGGTTGGACGTTCTCGTGTGGTCCTTAGGTGTGTTCCTTTAATGCGGACGCGTGCGTATTCTTGAACCCGGCTAGCGGGTGCGGTGATTAGGGGAGAAATGTCAACACGTAGGACGGATATTATCGGTTACACCGCGAGTTCAAATTTAAAGGTAGACCAATATTCAACTGTGTTAAGTTGTGATAGTGGAACAAACACTATACTATATGGCATATGTTGTTCATTACATCAGTACTTGACCAAGATTCAGAGCTGATGGGTCGCATCAACGTACGTTTCACAACATAAATAAATAAATAAATGTCTTACAAAACACTACACTATGTTATATTATCCTATAAATAGTCACCCATTGTAGTCCTAAGCTAAATCAACGCGTTCTTTTTGATGTCTCGATGAGTGTGTCATTTAAAAATGCTTGTATAGTTTTATTTTATTGCCAGAATGAGTTGGACAAGCCGCAACTAACGTCACGTGACTCATTTACTATAACGATACAACAATATAGACTGTATAATATAATAAAGGCTTCCTTGTCCACTTGCTTCCTTTACATAACCGCGGTTACCAACGACTAGTAATAGTTATTCTTGTAAGCTAACATCCATTCCGCTTAAATCGTCGGTAGTCCATGTTAGAGTTATCAATATAAGGCTGGCCACGACAGTGAGGTGTGGCGAGGTTTTATGTGAAGCCAGAACTGTGTAATGTTTACAATTGAAGCATTATGAAAATTATTAGAAGAGGGGGCAACTACTTCCAAAACATTGGCACAGCACCCGAGAAAGCCCCATAATTTCAATGTTGGTTCAAAAGAACAAGAAGTATTTATTATTAGAGAATCGCACATGTTTAAGAGACAAACATCGCAAGATAAACTGTGGTGGTGTGAAGCAAAGTGAACCAAGTTCGACTTCAACACGTCCTATGAGTTTAATTCTGAAGCGTATTTCATTTCACCGAACATTTCAACCATGACGGGGCTTCCTGCAAAAAAGGAAAATACCACCGGAAACAAAATACCTAATTCCTATGAAAACACAATACGAACATGTAATCGTCAAACCCCAACCTAATTTAGCTTGCGACACATTCCCTATTGGAATGACATGTTTTCAAAGTAGCATTGCCGGCATAGACCCCCTACACGTGTGTTGACCAAATAATCGTTGACCTTTGCCGTGCGGGATACAACCATTGGCAAGCACTTGTAAAGAAAAATGCCGACATCCGTAATGTAATTAATGAGCGCTCCCTTCGAGGACGCGAACTCTCGCGACCGACACGCACGGAACCACGTGACCTGCGCCACGATAGCGCGCCGACATCTGGTTGTGATTTCACGTCGACGCGGTCGCGAATAACCTAGATTAATCGACGATAAAGTCTAACTATGTTTTCTTAGCGCTGTCGTGAGAGTGCGGACCCAAACGTGTTCGCGTCCGGGGTTATAAGAACGATATAAGTAGTTTAAATTTGCCTAAGGATTTACATATAAGGTTGATTGTTGAAAACGTGTGTTAAATAGACAGATTATAAATTATGTATGTATGCGTTTAATTTTATTTTCAAGGTATACTCCAGTCAGTGAGAGATTCACACTATTTACTTACATCTGTATAATATATCGGTTGTGCATAGTAATTGCGCACAAAGATCGTTAACAAACAATAAATTATAGTATAATTGTATATACGCAGAATATAGTAGAAACTATGCAACGCATAGGCCGGTGTAGAGTAGCCGAGGACACGTGGCCGTTATATATTTGCAATTTGCCTGCACTAAGCCTGCGGTAGCCTTCTACATCAGCTGATTATTATTTTATTCGGACAATTATTTTATTTTATTCGGAAATTCACAAACACGTACAACTGAAACAACTACAATAAATAGTATACTATATATATATATATATATATATATATTATATATATATATAATATATAAATATATATATATATATATATATATATATATATATAATATATATAATATATATATATAAATATATAAATATATTTAATATATATATATATTAATATAAAATAATAATATATATATATATATTAATTTATATATATATAAATATATTATATATATATATATAAAATAATACTATAGATACATGCATGCATACATACATGCATAGCTATATGCATACAATTAATAGACAAATATAATTTTACACTGCATACATACATACGTGCATATGTACACAATAACAAAAACGGCTACAATAAATAGTGTACTTGAACTCGGCTGTCGTGTTCAGAAAGTTTGTGAGGGACCTAGCGACATAAGCCAATATTGTTACCGAGAAATGAGTCGACTAACGTCCCGATATATAATTTAAGTTATAAAGTAGTGGCGTGGACGAAAGGTTGAGTTTTGTAGGAAGAGAAAATCATATTGACAATGGAGTGAACGAAAGTTTGAGTTTTGTTGGAAGAGAACATCGTACAAGTAAAAGCTTACTTACCTTATGAAAAACCGTTCTTAAATATGAGTCACATTTTAGAATCAGTGGCCAAACACTGCGCTGATGTAAGTAACGTTCAATGTAAAACATCAAGAACATGTAATCACTTACCTCCATTAAAACATGACAGTCTATTGCTATGCAAGCTACATGACGTCACAGTATATTTCGCATAGCTAAACGTAAGCACACACACGTAAGTATTGTATCAATTTTTCAATAATTATTACACTGCAATTTTACAACGAGTTTGAATGTATTAGTCAAATTATTTACTAGCACATTTTTAAACACTGAACACTTTAATCATCGAAAACAAGAATTGGACCTATTCAGCACAACAATGTGCGTAGTCCTTTAGGTAGAGCAGGGAGAGCCTACTCCCCACTCCTTCCTACTGCTGCCCACGACACCTCCTCCCGCCGCCCGACAGCCCGCCCATAAAACACGCCGACCACATGCCCAATAAAGCCCCAAATTAAAGATAACAGGTCCCCCTAACTCGCGATTTACTGCCCTAATGACGTGCCAACAAAACGCGCCGGGCGTGCTGAGTTTCTGCGCTCGCAGATTTCGCCTGCGTTATTTCGTCATCAAACGCGACTGGAGGCGCGGGATGGGGGCGGGATTACCGGGGCGTGAGATGGGAGAACAAGTGTTCTGTCACTCGCTACAGCCATTCGGGTATATAAAATATTAGGCGGTCCGATAGGCGCTGTGGTATTATCTTCCTCGATAAACACGCATTCCACGCGAGGCCGTGGAAGACACGGAGGCGCGCTGTAGAGACGGGGCCGGGGACGGGGACAGGGCCGGGGACGGGTTTACGGCAGCTGACGGGGGCTTGTGGCTGGCTGACAGTCGCGGGACGACACGACATGATGTGTACGACGTAGATGATGATGAATGATGATTTAATAGTTTGGTTACTAGTATAGTTACAACCTTGTTAACATTTGTGTTAATAATAATTGTATGATGATTATTATCTAATAGTTTGTTGAGACATGTTTTAATAATAAGAATATTAATAATAATGCAAATAATAACAGCAATGTTGATGTTGATGAGGACTACTAAAAACGACAAAATTCTTCATCATCTTCTTAGTCGTCGTTGTTGAAATTACCATTAGGCCTGAGTTATCAAAATAATATTGCCATCTATACTTAATAATTAGCTATACAACCTGTTCATGCTGACGTCGTTAGTTTATTTAAAAAAATGAGCCATATAATATTATTTATTTATTTATTTTGTAAACACCCGTATATCCGAAACGTAGAAATTGTGTTGAAAGGCACAGCAGATACAAGAGTATCAAACACCAACCAGCATATAAATGGTTTCGAATATAATTATAGGTGTTTGCTCCAGTAATTGTAGTTATGCTTAAAAAGTAAACATAGAATTGGGATTATTAACAATTTGCATCAGATAGAGAGCCTATCTTGTCCCAAAAATATCCCAACTCATTGATAGTGCCGTTGACTGCATTTCCTTTCACTTTCGCTTTGTAGTGTCCAATGTGACGCTCTTTTTGATGTGCGTTTTATTTCGAAAACTGTGTCCTAGTTTACTTTCACATTTAATAACTGGTGTTCGTATGAAATGCAACATGGGCCGTTGTTTTTAAAATCCAACTTACTGCACATAAATTTCACCTTTGTGAAAGTTTACGACGGGTAATGAATGACGTCACGCGCACGAAGTGAGCCGGCAGGTAAATGCCCTCTAGCAGGTCCAGTTATCGCGACGGTTATTCCGAGTGACCAGAACGTGTAGATATATCAACGACGGGTCGTCTTCGCCGGACATCAACGTTCGGCCGACCAGACGACGCGGGGCCGGACATACCAGGCACGCGGTCACGGAGATAATCCACGTCAGCGCCGCCGAGAAATTGTTCGTCGTGGCGAAAGGTTTATCAGTCGTGATGGATGCTCTCCAGCGGGAAGGGTCTGCTGGTGGGTGAGTGGGCGTCTCCCGCCTGGGCCGGGGAAGGGGCCGGAGGGAAGGGAGACTAAACCAACAATAACAGCCCCGGAGATGAGCCGTGACAACATGGGCGAGGCAAACGTCCCCAGCTTTTGTGTTGCTGTAGGGTCTTTGGGGTTAGTTGAAGGCGTCGTTTTGAAAACGTGGATCCGCGTTTTCGTATACGGAATAAGTTAGGAAGTATTGCTTTGTTATTCCGTGCGAGTGCCTATAAACATTACCGTTTATTTACATAACATTGGAACAAGACAAAATTATGTTACACCATCTCTACAGAGCAGGAGGAAATTCGCAAGACTTTCTGTCTTCCATAAACTACTACACAACCAAATAGCAGTCGATCTACCAAACTATCTTAACACGAATACCCGCCACTCCAGATCACATGTTCGTTACCATTGCATGCCCCTAATACTTAAAACTGACGTTTTCAAATAATAATAGTTTCTTCCCTCGCATAATTACAGTCTGACACTCCCTTAGTCCATAAATATCCAACTGTGACAGTTTCATCCCGTTATTAAATCGCTACGGGATTATATATCCAGTGGTTCTTCCTGTTTTCCAAGTAGAAGTGCAATACTTATCCACGAACAAATGTGTGCAGCCATGACGTCATACTCACACCCTTGAGAAGATAAAATATAAATTTTATAAGGTTATCGTGAATAAATAATGTTTATTATTATATTTTATTATTGTTGTTATTATTATTATTATTATTATTATTATTATTATTATTATTATTATTATTATTATTATTATTATTATTATTATTATTATTATTATTATTATTATTATTATTATTATTATTATTATTATTATTATTATTATTATTATTATTTTTATTGTTATTATTAACCATACTTGTTTGGCTGTGAACGCAATATTAATTGTATTATGTCAGGACGCGATCATCACATCATAAAAAACATTGCGACGTTGACAAATCAATAATATTTGCTTAAACCAACATCTCCGTTTTCTTAATAGAAACAATGTTTGCAATTTGAAAATGTCCTCCCTCAGTATGTTCAAATATTAAATAAAACACCCAATTTACCAAGCGTAATTGTCAATATTATTATGATATCGAGGCCAGCAGAATTAACTGCAGTGCACCTTGACGTTAAACAACGATCAATTGTCCCGTGTTGGACACTGCAAACTTCCTGTGACAATGCCGTTTAAATTCCAGGATCCACTAAAATGAATGGCAACCGACGGCGATGATAGAAAAATTCATGTAGAATTTTGAATCTTCAAGCAACTTAAATATAAAATTAAATAAACAAATGTACCTTTGTGTGCATTCCACAATCATATACGCAATAAAACGCCTAGCATCCGTGTCGCACACATAATCGGCTGCTGTCTTATCCGTGTGTGTGTGTGTTACTACGCCACTGCTTCGTTTAATTCCAGTTGCACGTTATTCTCAAAAATACAAGTTTGTAATAGAATCAATTTATGTGGAAATGTACGTCTGTTTATCAGTTGCGATTCATTAAACTCACGATTCGTCGATAAATGCCACTTCAGCACATTAATAATTGTTAATTGAGCTTTCTGATAAAAGCAAATTGTGTTATGCCATGGGATTGTGTTAACATTACTATTGGCAGGTTTCTTTTAATTGTTGCGATTTTATGGCTGTATGTACCCCAACAAATTAAATGTGCTGTGTGTTCAGAGGCTCTAGTTGAATCTCTACAGGCTGAAGACCGCAAGAATCACTGCAGTGACGTAACTTGATGTAGACGTAACACAATATAACATAGTGTGAAATTAAAAACAAATTAAATTTATATAAATGTTGGTTATTGACCTTGAGATTGATCAACCATTTTGTATTGATGAGCATGGTTTACCATATAATTTATCGTATTATTATTATTATATGCAGAAGACAAATAAAGGACACTAAACATTTTTATCAACATTGTAAATGTCTACAGGGAAAGCTACACAAAATGTATCATCCAAATTAAATTTACGCAAAAAATCAAGACATTGACAATTTAATTAATTTAGCAATATATTAATTACCGCCGTTCCCACGTAGAACCGCTACGTTAATGAATAGTCATGTTCCCGTTCACCATATTATCAAGCGGGGATAACTGCCGTGTAAGCAACCGTTTCCTGCGCTTCTTTCCCGCCGTTCCTCCGAACCTTGGAGTGGGGCTGTCGTCATGTGATACCACTTAAAGACGTATTTGTTTAACCAAATGGATCGGAACAGCCGGGCGATCAGTTTCCCTCGTGTCTTATATCTCGTCAGCTCCTCAATTATCGTAAATTGGAAGTTATTGCAGCTGATTCGCGCCGCCGTCCGTCATAATCGCTGTCAGTCGGAATCGGTCTCTCTCGGCCGGTCTCACTCGGCCGGTCTCTTACAGGCGGTCTCTATAGCCTTCCGCTGGGCGGAGCGTTGAGACAGTGGCTGTCCTGACCACGGAGATATATTTGTCTATGATTAACTTAATATAAACATGGCGTCTTGTAACAGGAGAAGACAATCGTTGTAGAAACGTAGACTCGTAGGCCAATACACGTGAAGTGGTGACGTGTGTGTGTGTGTGGGGGGGGCACGCTGTTTATTTGAGTTCTCTTTCGTCTGCATCGTACCGTTCGTGAATAACAAAGGTTCTTATATCGCGCAATCTCCAACTATAAACGTTTATCAATGCGGTGACAATATATTGACTGCATATATAAACAATAATAAAACAATTAAAATATGTATTTGAAATTAAAGATTAATAAATTAATTGATAAGAAAAAATATGTATATACGTATGTACGTATGTACGTATGTACGTATGTACGTATGCACGTATGTACGTATATACGTATGTACGTGTGTATGTATGTATGTAGGTATGTATGGGGTATGTGGGTATGTGTGTATGTGTGTATGTGGGTATGTGGGTGTGGGTGTGTGTGTATGCGTGTGTGCGCGTGTGCGCGTGTGTGTATGCATGCATGTGTGCATAATTATATATATATATATATATATATATATATATATATATATATATATATATATATATATATATATATAATCTACCAAGGTTTGTTTACGACGAAATAATGCATTGCAAATGTATTTGTGCTTCTGTCTTTGGACATGAGCCCCTGTAGGGGAATGCGGATAAACTGCCGCACAATGCGGGCACACGTAAAAGTGAAACCATGCAACGAAATGTGAATGGCTTCAAGAACAATTATTCTAGCTACTATAGCATCTGCCCAGTATAAGAGGCTTATTAATTACCAATATATTAATTGGTTCGTTAACTTCTACACAGTCTTAGATTGTCAAAAGTTTAAATGAACGCATGGATCCGTCTAAACGCTGTCACTTTACGATATCCGCAAACTGTTATATTAAAAAGGTCGTACTGGTGACAATTAAATTTCTTCTGCATGCTCGCTTGCATTAAGTTCACCCCGTATGATAAGGGGCTTGGTGAATATTAAGCAATTCCAATAATCCGAAACAAACTGTATAGGAGCGATGCTACACAACTAACCCTTAACCAAGCAATTGATAACGCCAATAATTTACAGTGATACATTGATATGTATCTGTCTTCGAGTGACGGAATTGCTAAAATAATTACAGTTGATATATACAGAGAGGATCCCAATGTTATCTATTGAAAAGAATGGTTAGATCACATTAACCGTCAATGAATTACAACTGGTTTATTATATCAAAACTAACCACACGTTCACAGGCACGGCTGAAAGTGTATGTAGAGCAACACTTGTCTCCATTTTGGGTTCACTGTGGAGTACTAAACTCGCTTTTTCTTCAAATAAGTTATTCCAAATACACTCTCACCCACCCATGCACCCACCCACCCACCAATATATCCGCATACATTTTGTTTTCTATTATTGAAATTGTTCATATTTACAAATGCCTTGAGGTCTAAGCCAATCTAGGTCAGTGGTAATGTCTACGAACGGTGATGTACTGCGTCTTGGAGATGTGATAACAGGAATCAACGTTGTGTCACGTTGTCGTATTAATCACGAGTCCCGTCACGAAATTCAAGAACCGGAACATTTAATTTCATCCTAGTTCCAATGCGGTCGTATCGGATCGCCTGTTATCCAAGGAAAACTCCCCGCAACGCGGTTAATAACGTCGGACAGCGGGCGAGCACCCAGACGAGACAGTCTTGTCTCCCAGACCCGTCAGGGGGGTCCTAAGCGGGGTTTGATGCTTTCTCCCTTACAGCTGACCGAATATGTTAGATAAATAAACAGAAGTAATGAAGGCAGTTAGCTGGACGCAAGCTTTTGCGATTCGGAGTCTAACGACGTCGAAGCGGGATTATCGACGTCGTAAGTGGCCCAATAAATGTAATCAGAAAGTTCCAGTGTTAATTTGTTTGGCGGGGTTTCTCGTAGACTCCATGTTTACCCGCATGGTGCTTGTCTTGTGTTAACATAGGTGGGATCGATATGTTTTACAATTATATAGATTTGCAATCGTAATGAGTACGATTTCATGCTCAATATTTAAGACATGCAGATATCCGTTTCTAATGTATTTAACATATCTGTAAACCTATTTATTGCTAGCTGTTACTGAAATAAACATGTTGCATTTAATAACAACTAAACAGTATTCGCAGTGGTTTTACTTGACTGCATCAATCATCGGTTAACTTTTTCTCAAGTTATGATGTTTTGTCGGAACTCAAATAACCTCAAGGCTTAACACAAATAGTCTAACTGTTGTTAAAAAGACATAACCTCATTGAAAAAGATCAGACAAACCTCTACTGAACCGTCAACGCTTCACGCGTGCCTATTACACAAGCGTATTAAATTTCAAACGTCGTTTTTATAGTTAAACAAGATCATGGTATGCTAGGAGAATATAATTACGGCGATTTATTTTTTAAGAGCGATCTTTATTCTTTGATTCTTGCCACGTGTTCATAATTACCGCCATTTAACCGTGTCGATAGAACGCGAGTTTGGTGCAAACATATTAACCCAACCAGACCCATTAGTTTTGCGGATAGCAGGAAACGTAAGAAAGAAAGCAATATATTTCTAAGCGACATTGAATCGCTACTATACCGATATAATAGGCGTTGTTCAATGTTTTGTTTTCCAGATAATGGTGCGTGTTGGTTAAAGCATTTCACAGGTAACAATAATAATTATTTACGTGTTACTAGGAAGGTAAACACGTGATAAAAATATCAACAATAACGATATAATAATATGGAGACCAATATAAATACATAAATAATTATCTATAATAACAACACTGTAATGATAATAACAGTTGCGTGGCAACCTCATCCAAATAACCACTTAGTCGCGTCACGTTGCCATAATCAAGTCATCAAAACATATCAAATTATTGGAAAGTCCACGTAGTGCTTTAATCCATAACATGTAGGCATAACTACTAAAAACAAAATAACACAAACAAAATTTACACCAAATAGCGACAGTGCGTGCGCGGAAAACTGTGAAAACGGAATTTGTAATATATCAGTCTCCCACGTACATTAATTAATAGTCTTCATTAGTGTTGTCAATCGGGGACAATTGCTATGCAAGCAACCGTTTCCCGCCTTTCTTTCCCTTCGTTCCTCCGAACCCTGGAGTGGGGCTGTCGTCATGTGACACCACTTAAAAACGTATTTGTTTAACCAAATGGAACGGAACAGCCGGGCGATCAGTTTCCCTGGTGTCTTATATCTCGTCAGCTCCTCAATTATCGTAAATTGGAAGTTACTGCACCTGATTTACGCCGCCGTCCGTCATAATCGCTGTCAGTCCGTACGTTAAACGTCTTGCGTATGACGTCGACAATGCCGATGACGTCATTAGCGGTTTTTTCTAATGTTTCATTCTTGTATGTAGCAAATTAGCAATTAACGTCGCTAAGTGTTACATCGGAGAGCAGGCACTATGGAAGTTAACATGGATGAACCATTATGCAAATTGATCAGTGTCATCTCACGGATGGAACCAGTAACTATGAGATGAACAGTCTTACAACTGTCACAAGAGAAAAGTTGTGTATGTTTGTAACTATCAGGTTTGTGAAACGGGATAGTATACCATATGGAATAGTTGTTAGTAATGTTGTAGATATGCAATTTGAAAGGTGTATTATAGTTATGTAAAGCAAACTGGTTCCTTCCGTTAATTTACAAAATGGCGTTGACTGGAGTGAGTCCGCTCTATGATTCATACAGGTTCGGGTTGTGACGCGCAGGAAGAAAAGAAAAGTTGTAGAGTGATGGATATGTTAGTTGAACGACTGTATACTTCTAGTTATCATAGAAAGTGGAACTGTAAAAACACACTAGCTAAAGATGAACTTGGATGTTATAATAAACCAAAAGAGGAAACAAACAAATATAATATATCGCTACAAGCATGCCTGTTTAGGCTGTCGTAGTTTCGTTATAAAGGATCCTCACCTAAACTGATTGCAACATCAACTGAAATGTCGTAGATGATCTGTGTATCTTTGTTTCACACGGCGGACAAAAACGTCCCCGTTTCGTTGCAAGAATAACTAAGATAAATAAAGTCAACTTTCGTCCTCGGTAGCTAGTAGCACGTTGCCAACTCATGTCAAAGGTTTCAGCGTGTTTGTTGTCTTTTGTCAACCGATCCGTTTTACTTTACGCAGCCGACCCAACGTTGTGCGGGATTACGACGATGAGCGAGAACGATTGGTTAATTTTCGTTAATTGACTTTATTATTTAAGTGCTTCCAGCAGCCGCGTATGAGTCGTCAGCTGACGCTAAGTGTAAGCAAGCAAAGGCTAAGTGTAAATTACCCCCGCTGTGTAGGATACGTACGTGTATTGAGTTGCGTTGCCCTGTGGCAGTTTGTCATTGGCGTGTCATAATTTGCCGATAGCAATAACCATTATGCGTATGACTATAGGGTAATAAGTAACGTATAACAGAAAGTTAATTAAACTTAGCAAAACAGAGATTGCCATCGTGGAAACAAGTTTTCAAAAACCAAAATACTGTAATGATGGGGTGTATGCATGTTCATATATGTTATAGTTAAGTTAAAATATATGTTATCTGTGTAACTCGCTTTCAGTAGCAGGAGATGGCATGGAGTTGTTTAATAGTAGCCTGAAAAGAACACGAAAATAGTATGGTATTTTATAGACCTTCAAGTATATTAAAACTGTTAACATAATAATACCAACGTAAAATATGATGTTTTTATTCAGACTTTTAATATTACAGTATTTATTATCAATGAAAGAAATGTTTCAAGAAATTTGTCAAAAAACAAAACAATTCAAAATGAGTTACGTTGCACGCTGCTCTCTTCGGTCTATGCAGACACTTGTAACTGTTTCTGAATCACCCATTGTGTGGTGTTACATGTGCAGACACTTGTTACTGTTTCTGAATCACCCATTGTGTCGTGTTACATGTGCAGACACTTGTTACTGTTTCCGAATCACCCATTGTGTGGTGTTACATGTGCAGACACTTGTTACTGTTTCCGAATCACCCACTATGTGGTGTTACATGTGCAGACACTTGTTACTGTTTCCGAATCACCCATTGTGTGGTGTTACATGTGCAGACACTTGTTACTGTTTCCGAATCACCCATTGTGTTGTGTTACATGTGCAGACACTTGTTACTGTTTCTGAATCACCCATTGTGTGGTGTTACATGTGCAGACACTTGTTACTGTTTCTGAATCACCCATTGTGTGGTGTTACATGTGCAGACACTTGTTACTGTTTCTGAATCACCCATTGTGTGGTGTTACATGTGCAGACACTTGTAACTGTTTCTGAATCACCCATTGTGTGGTGTTACATGTGCAGACACTTGTTACTGTTTCTGAATCACCCATTGTGTGGTGTTACATGTGCAGACACTTGTTACTGTTTCTGAATCACTCCATTGTGTGGTGTTACATGTGCAGACACTTGTTACTGTTTCTGAATCACCCATTGTGTGGTGTTACATGTGCAGACACTTGTAACTGTTTCTGAATCATCCATTGTGTGATGTTACATGTGCAGACACTTGTTACTGTTTCTGAATCACCCATTATGTGGTATTACATATGCAATTTATTCTACAATTGACATCTACAGTTTGATCATTACAATCATAACAATACACATATCAAAGCGATGTTAGTTGTTCTATTTTAATATAACGTTTATATTAAAAACTTATAGAGAATACGTCAAGCATATATGTGCATATGCAGCCTATCAAGTTGTGTTTTATAAACCCCAAACTTTATTTGCGAATGATCATAATTATTAAACTAAAACACTTAATTTGTAACAACCTGCTACATTTTGTATTACCAGCACCCATTAGTGTGACGTTACCTGATTATCACTCTCAAAAGAGGTCAAAGATTCAATAAATTTCCCGGTAATAATTACCGCCCAACTAATCCTGAATAACAGAATCGACGAACTCGCTTTAAAGTGCTGAACAATTCACGAAATGACGCTCAGCATAATTCCTCGTCAGTGTCACATCCCTCATAGAGTTTGACAGGTCCGGTTGTCGCTCGGTTAACTTCGACGCGAATCGCTCTTCCGGAAAATGCCGAGCACACGAAATTACCGCAAAGTGAGGTTAATTACCGTGAAACAACCGCCCTCGCAGTAACGCTGCCAGCGGGGGTATGAGGGCTGGGGCGAGGTAGCGGTAACCCAAGTATCTTGCGAAAACAAATCATCGCTATAATTGGATTATCGGCGTCGTTTTCGTAACGAAAATGCCCAGACGCGTTCTCCGTTCAATGCGGCGCGTAACGTTAATTAGTCTCTGGCACTAACTAATTTATTTGAAATATTAATCGCTAGTATAATTGTATCGACACGTGTCTTATACTCCTTTCTAAAGCACCGTATTTTGCCATTTGTTTTTAAGATACTCTGCGATTTTAAGATAAAACGGCATAAAAAAACGAAACATTACATTCAACTCCGTTCGTATATTAGTCTGCATGCCGGACATAGCAACCGGAAACCACAATTCATCTATTAACATGCTTTTTAAAATAGAGTTATGAGTGGTAGCTTACGTTTAAGTGTTAACAATTGCGATTTAATTTACTTTTCTTCTCAGTAATTTACTGAAAATGCTTGGATTAATGTAATATAAATACCATTACAGTGAGGGAAAAACGATAATGTTATGTTTTGTATCAATTGTTTATGAAATCAGCCTAAATATGTATTTGTTTCTGAACGGCAAAATTAAGACAATTGCGCAAAGCTTGATAATTATGTAAGGTAGAATTATCAACCTGGGCACATTGAGTTAGTTACACTACAAGACGATTATCAGGCCCTTGTTCCCTTGATTGAAAGGGAAAATACCGAAGGCCACGTCCTGAAGTTACGCATAATTATAGGCAACACAGACAACGGCTTAAGACATGATAACGAGACAACATCTTCTCTTGGCTTCCTATCGATATCAACCTATTTATTCACCAAACATACGCAGTTGTCGTTCGACATTAGAACAAAACACGCGGCGTGTTGTTCTTTTGGTCGACGACGGCGCCCCTCACGGCGGGTGGCCGCAGCAGCCATCATGGCGGACGAACATCAAACCCGTCTTCAAACGATAGCCGTCTGGTCAGCGAAAGTCGACACCTGCGCTAGTCCGTGATAACGACGACGGCGGATTAGCCATCGGGAGACATCCTGCTGAAGACTGGGCTGTCGGACGTCGTATCGGGCCACGTAACAGTCTAGAGTTTCTGCCAAACTATGTCTCGCAAACACCGGTCTGATTTCATGTCCGCCGAGACAGCGCAGCGTCGGGAACGCAGCGCGTCTCTTGGCAGATGCCGCGGTAGTTAAACGGTGGCAAGGAAAAGTCTAAAAAAGAGACCGTTAAAGCTATAAAGTACAGTATTTGTTTACTGACTATCACATCATCGTATAGTAGAAATACCTAGTATTTCATCATACTGATCACATAAATGGATCAATCATTAAAGTATAATCTCTCGTGCGTGTGGTTAATATAAATATATTTTAAAATGCAGGCCCATTTATTTGCAAACACATTCAATAACGGTGACATGGTGTATTAACAAATGTTTCATTTCGTTATGTTGCAATACCTTTTTTCAGACATATATAGACCGTATCTCAGATATTAGGTATAACGTTTGTAGGATTCACGTTTTTTAGCACTGATGTGGCAAATGCATGCCATTTATTATTTTGACAATAGGTCATTTTGTGCTCACGTGTCAACATCGCTGACACATTTTACGGAAATTCCAATAATTTTATGATCAATCGAACATGTTGCGTTTAGCCTGCGTAAACAACCTTTTCAAAGTGTCTAGTGCTACACTCATCTAGGTGTGATTCAGCTAACACATGTCGGCATATGCGTCTAAGTATGCAGATGTGACCTTTATGATGTTAACGTTTTTTTCTCCTAGACGCTTTGCACACCATGCGCCAAACTTTGACGAATTAATCCACAACACTCTGAGAAGAAAAGTAACGCCGTATTTGTTTGTCTCGAATTTCACCGTTGATTAATACTTTTGAATGGTTTTAGGTTCGTGTCGGACATCAGACGAATATTAATCGGCCGTTATACAATATTTTTCGCTATCTGGGGATTGTTTCACAGGTCAACTTGGAATGTGTTACGTAACTCGTGTTACAAAACCTAAATTTACGTTAATGCGAATACTTTGGGAAAGCTCAAGTTATATTTGTATGTATATTATTATATATATATATATATATATATATATATATATATATATATATAATTAACATATCATATCATAATTATATATATATAATATATATACATATATAGATATATATGACATATAATAATATATTATTATATATATACATATGTATATATATATATATATATATATATAATATTATGCATATATAATATATATATATATTCATAAATTATATGTATATAATAAGAGAAGGCCGGGTCTACACGGCAGACATTCCTAGCGCGAACCTCTGAAACTGTGTATATTATGATCATAATATTATAATATATATATATATATATTATATATATACTATAGGATGCCGATATATATATATATATATATATATATATATATATATATCCTCAACGGCAAGTCCTAGTTAATATACATAGCCCGGCAGCGCGGTAATCAGCGGCGATATACTAGGAACATATAAACTCGATTATCTACAATTCGATGCTTATTGTGAAAAGTTTGATATTTGCAATAGCTATATTTCTTTTGCACAATGTATGTTGTGATAATGTCGTGGAATTGCTGTGATTGCAAGTGATTCTAAATTTGGAATTCAAGAATTACTCTGTTTTGTTCGACGAATGACGATATTATGTCCATACATAACTCATTATATATATATATATATATATATATATATATATATATATATATATATAATATATATATATATATTATATATATATATATATATATATATATATATATATATATATATATATATATATATATATATATATATATATCGGCATCCTTAGGATAAATACAACACATAAAACATTGAACATATTACGCAGTCACCGCCAATAAAACAGTTTCAGAGGTTCGCGCTAGGAATGTCTGCCGTGTAGACCCGGGCCCCTCTCGTCAAGGCGGGTGAGAGGAGACGTCCGCCGTTATCAGCTACGGCATGTGGGCGCCAGCCGACGAGGTGTCGGAACCTCCCCGAAAGGCTCCCGTAATGAGCTTTCTCCCTTGACAGGCGATGATCACTTCCTCGGAATGTCTCCGGGTGGACGACTCGACATACCTACGTGATCGCTGACATGACGCCATCTCCCGGGGAAGCTAGGAACCTCTGTTGTGTGGAGGATATAATTTTGAATAAGCTCATTTTTCCAACGCAATAATGCTGTCAGTGCTGCATTCATACGGTAAATTATAAAGAGCAGCAACAATGTTTGTTCCCTAACCAGATGTCCACTAGGGGGATGATTAACTGTCGTGATAGCGATGTCTAAAAAGCTGCTAGAACACAGCATCGTATACAATAATGTGATCACTGAAGCTCGGAAAGAATATGAAGGTGACATCCTTCGATATGCCCTAATCGTCATCGTGTAGAATAGTCAAATAATATTTGGATCGCTACGCTGTTGGTATGAGGTTAGAGTTAGCATACAGCAGGGATCTACGTGTACTTCATGTTGCTGATTCCATAATAAGAGCCGTTTTCTCGAAGTCTATATTCGCTTCGCGGCTGTGGTTCCTGTGATTGCTTAATTACTTTTACGCAGGCATTACGTTTTACGTTCCGAACAAATGATTTTCGCTATAAAGGGTGAGAATCGTGACATATAAGGCGTATTAACAAGTTAAGGGGTGGTTGTGCAGCAGTTTCCAAAGGTTTTACGCTTCGAGATGCAAGTCGCCCAATATTACATTCCCGCATTAAGCAAACTCGATTATAACAATTAGATATTAATTAACTAATTTAACATTACTGGTACAAACGAAAACAATGAGACACATTAAGCACATATTTTAGACAAGTTTATCTCCCTTTAAGGGTTTTGTCGAAGATAATAAATCCTCAACGGCAAGTCCTAGTTAAATACACATAGCCCGGCACCGCGGTAATCAGCGGCGATATACTAGGAACATATAAACTCGATTATCTACAATTCGATGTTTATTTTGAATAGTTTGATATTTGCAATAGCTATATTTCTTTTGCACAATGTATGTTGTGATAATGTCGTGGAATTGCTGTGATTGCAAGTGATTCTAAATGTGGAATTCAATAATTACTCTCTTTTGTTCGACGAATGACGATATTATGTCCATACATAACTCATTAACACTAAAGAAAAACAAAACGTGTTTTAAAAACGTATGCAGGTACAGCTGTGTTATAGTTGAACTTAAATTATGGTAGCACTGTTGGTTCATTTTGCCTATGATCCATACTTCAGACTATTATTGACTAGTTCCTTTAGATGGTTAATTTTGTATTGTATTTGGTGCGTCGTCTTTTCACTTTATTTCGACTCATTAGTTCGGTGTATCACTTATAAAAAAAACACCTGTGTCTGTTCGATACAGTCACAGAGCGGTGGCTCAACTGAACGATGTTATTAAAAGTATATAACGTCACGACTAGGAAAGTCCCGTTGCCGTGTAGTAGTTGACACCCCCTGCATGTGTACGAGAGTCAGCTAGTGCCCCAGGGTCGAGCCTGTGGTGCCTCCAGGGGTCTTCTGCAACGTCGCCGTTCCCGTCATAGCATTCGAGGCGCCGCCAAAATACCAGTAGGTCTATACTCTATTACACGAGAAATACTGCAACTAAGAGACATGATAATGATAACAAATATGAATGATAGCGCGCTCGCGGGCGTGTGTGTGTGTGTGTGTGTGTGTGTGTGTGTGCGCGGCGTAGTGTGTGTTGTGTGTGTGTGATGTTGTGTGTGGGGGAGTGTGTGCGTGTGTGTATGGGGGGGGTGCGTGTGCGTGTGCGTGTGCGTGTGCGTGTGCGTGTGCGTGTGCGTGTGCGTGTGCGTGTGCGTGTGCGTGTGCGTGTGCGTGTGCGTGTGCGTGTGCGTGTGCGTGTGCGTGTGCGGTGCGGTGCGTGTGCGTGGTGCGTGTGCGTGTGCGTGTGAGCAAATATACTTGAAACATTTGCAATCTACGGTAGACAGCGTATCCGTCTTCAATGGCACCTTTATTACAACGGATCTAGGCATTTTAAGGGGCTCTCCAGCCATGGTTCAGAAAGGTTGTCGTAGGTAGTGACTTGTGGCAGCCAAATTGGCCCACTCTGCATTTACTGCACGAGACTAAATCAAAGAAATCTAAAAATGTTAGAATGTTCTCGGGTGCATTATAAAAACAATTTACATTTATGTGTCGTAATTTTACAATTCAATAATAATAATTATCATAATTGTGATACTTCAAATAATTCGAGCATTCAACAATCCCCTTCACACGCACGCTGAATTAAATCAGGTATCATCACAGCACACAAATCTACCGGCGAATACTGTGACAGTCACACAAAAGAGCAACATTTCCTTCATCAACCTTGCAGCGTCTTGCTGCCAGATGGCAACTCGCTGAAGCGGCCAGGAAGTGGATACATACACTTGTCACCTTGGCACCGAGATGTCGATGCTAACTGGCAGTGTTTGTTTTCCAAGCACTCGTCCCCATTAACTTCCACTTGGTCGGCCGCGGTCTGGTTTGAGCGCCGTCTCCCAGCGGCGACGTCTGTGGGTCGGACACCCGCCGTGAAACACCGACGGAATAAGCCTTGCTGATGCGGGAGGAAGGTTGACGGACCTGCATGGGCACGACGGTTGGCTAGGCTGGCAAAAACACTGGTGGACGAACCGATCTTTCATGAATGTATTCACGTATCCGTTTCGTGATTTTAAACACAAAGGGTAACAAAAACGAAGCCATACTCAATTCGAAAACGTACTATATATATATATATATATATATATATATATATATATATATATATATATATATATGTGTGTGTGCATACGTATATATAGTTGAAAGATGTTGATGAATTTACAGTGGAGTTATCAGAGGACAAACGTTCCCTAGACATTCTAGCGATATATTTGAACTGGTTGATAATACTGCCATATATATATATATATATATATATATATATATATATATATATATATATATATATATATATATATATATATATATTTGTGTGTGTGTCTATTAAACTAGGAATCACGTTTAGAGAATAACAATATTTTCGTATTGTGTGATTTTGTCCACTTTCCACACGATGTGATTTTGCCCAGTGGAAGTGTGTACATATATCATTACATATACCACCACGTTAGTTCACGTATCTCTTAACTACATGACAAACCTAATTAAGACGAAACGTGTTGTTGACATTACAAACAACCCGTCATTTTGCGTAGGCTCTATATATCTATCATCAATTTACCTGCGCGTTTCAATATCGCCCGCAGCAGCCGAAGACAATGACGGCCCGCTAGTATAAGTGGAACAGTTTAACTGAGGAATCCACCTTAACGAGGAGCCACGTAACGTCGGTACAGGCTAACATAACGAACAATAGGCGACGGAATTCCTCGACAAATGATGTTGGTCGACCAGATGTATGTTCTGACACGTGTATTCTGTGGCATACGGCTTGCACATTCTTCGCAACGACGCCCACCAAACTCGCAGTCAATCTTCGTTACCGTCAATCTTCGTTACCGCGGGGCAAAGACGACGAATTCCACTGGGAGACTCGTTCATCATCCACTTGGCTTTTCAACGGCCTCCAACATATGATTGATCAGTAGCGGGCGACAGTCTAGAAAAATCACCAGCCTTTCGTCCCCCCCCCACCTTGAACCAACGCCATACACGAGACTACATGGCATCCAACCACAGATTAGCAGAAGAAGATACTTTTGCGTGACAAGGATATGCAAAAAAAACCGAAGAATTAGCTGGGTTTTTAGTGGAATTATAGTTGGGTTATTTTAATTCCCAGAGCCATTTTAAGTGTTTCGCCTTGGTAACTAGAACTGTAAAACATTCTACTACGTTGAAAGCATTAACACTTATTATCAAAAGATTGTTAATTCATATCTATGAAATGCGAAATTACATTGTATTTTAAGGAAAATTAAGATAGCGATTTCACAAAACAGCTGAATACGAAGTGTTGCACACGCTGTCGAAAAGCTAGACATCACATGAACCAGTCAACAATGAATGACGTAGTTCTGGGTCTTCTTCCTGGTGCCCTGTTATAAGGGCCTACAAAATGCAATGGTGACGTTTACGTCATGTACTGTTGACTTGTAGAGTTCTTACATTCGCTGCTTCGTATCTATATTCCCTTTTCCAACATTTGTAAACTGCTTACCCATTTCCCTCTGTACGGCATCATCCTTCGAAAATTGCATATATACACTTATGCATGCATTATTTCAACAGTATATGCCATTGGTTAAAATGATCAAGATACTGCGATGATAAACATGTCAGTTCATCTCATAATATTAATTAAAAGCCTTTCTGATTACACATTTATGTGAATTGATATTACCAGTAGCAAACATATGGGTAGCGTTACAGGCATATTTACTTTTAGGGACGTCGTTTTCGGATATATGTTTTACATCACTTGTATTTGTTAATTATTCATTTGTTAACCTGTGCTTATAAGCCTACATGTTTAACTGCCACTCTGTCAGAAACGCGTGCCCGATGCGAAGTATTTGGGACCCTGGAATATTTCCACCATGTTTCACTTACAGTGGATGACATTGTTGGGTCTACTGTTTATTCACCGTCACTTAACCGACACACTGCTTTCAATAAATGAAGACACGATGACTTTCACAAAGGCATTACATGTCTCACGTGGTTTGATACATGCAATACAGTTAGACAGTGTAACGAATGTATTCACAGGCCACACAATTTATCGATGCGAACTTAATTTACCATCACCATTTTCCATGTTTGCCAATCGCGACAAAATTCCATTTCAGCGTGTGTTTGATAACAGTTTTCAGTTTGCATTTGTATATAATATACAGCACGCCATCGGTAGACAGTATAGAGATTCACTGTAGCAAATACGTCATTTGTGTATTCGGCTGTTCTTACAGGTGTGGTTCCAAAACAGACGCGCCAAATGGCGGAAGCGGGAACGGTACGGACAGCTACAGAGCATGCGCGCGATGGCTTCTTCCGCCAACTACGACATGTCTCTCGCTGTCAGGTCAGACGGATACCCTCCTGTCTCCTATGCACAGGTATGTTGTGTTCGCAAGGTGGAGTTCTATGTTGGTGACACAATCCGGTTGCTCGAAGACCAGTTTCAGCATAAGAATATGATTATAAGTTTCACAAGCACGCAGTCTTCATTGAAAGTATTATTTACAATCCTACCAGATTTAGTTCTGTTTATGCATATATGGAAGCTTAAACGTCTACTTGTACAACAGGTAAAGCAATGTGTATTTTAATTTTGATAAAAAAAAAATAGTTCAGTTCAATATAGAAATACAGTAACGATTAAACAAAATCTGACTGGTATCTGTATTTGGTTTGTAATTTTCTATATTATATAGTGTACACAGTGTGTGTGTGTGTGTGTGTGTGTGTGTGTGTGTGTGTGTGTGTGTGTGTGTGTGTGTGTGTGTGTGTGTGTGTGTTTTTAGATTATCTTGTTTACTGTTGTAGGTTGGTTTGTTTATATAAATAAATATTTTACATACTATTATATATATATATATATATATATATATATATATATATATATAATATAATAATTTTATCTCATTTCGTAATGGCGTGCGCATACGTGTGATTACGATTACATCACGTGACGTTTTCAGATAACCAATTGCCAGTGGGCGCCAGGTGGCGCGGCGCAGCAGTATCCAATGGTGGCCGATTCGTCGTGCATGGCGCCTCAAACAAACATGCCCGCCTTCATGGGCCTCGCACATCCGGGACACTTGCCGAACGTCCACCAGATGGCGCACGCCATGCCGCTTCACCAGACGCAGCCGTCGCATATTCCTCCGCCGATGCCGCCGTGCATCGTAGCCCCTTCACAACCGCCGCCGTCGCTGCCTCCGCCGCCACCTATCGACTCGTTTCAGGACACGGACAGACGCAGCTCCAGTATCGCCACCTTGCGACTGAAGGCGCGCGAACACAGCGCCGCGCACGGCGTACTCAGTAGTCTCAGTGTCTACGGCAAATGACGTAGCGACGGCAAATGGCGGACGTTCTCTCGCGCCAATTGTCACAGCGACCATTCTTCATTGTCAGTGACCACTTCTGTTGGTCTCTGTCATCGCAGCATGTCATTTTGGTTCGGTTAAAATGTCTTCCACGAAACCGTTATCTAAACACCAATTTTAAATTGGCACAATTAAACAGGCGAATTGTCCAAGATGATCTAGGCCTGTCGCCTAGTGATGTAGTGAATACCGGTAGGTGCCTAACATATTTGTCAAACATTGATCAAATATTTTGTTTTAATGTGGTTAAGTGATTACGCAATACTGTTATATGGTGGAGGTACACATGGACAATTTCGGTAGACGATCGGCGAAAACTGGCGGCTGAGCTGTGAACGTTTGTTCATAAAACACGTCCAGTCCAGAAGTGACCTTTCAGGGATTGGTGTACTGTACACGCGGTATATCGTGCGGCTACTGCATATCCTATCCAGGAAACCCGAACACTGGTAATGAGGTATTCTACGTTCGGTTTGGGAGAAATGCGACGTCGACAACACGTAACTACCGGATACAACCTTCTGTATCGGACAATGCAACGGTGGTGTCTCCGTACCTTTCAACGCCGAATTTGTTTCGTGGCTTCGAAGAACGGATACGCAGCCAAGCAAGAGTTTGCTGGAAATGGTAACTTATTATTATTGGCATTAGCTATTTACAATACACGATGCTGCTGCAACTGAACACGATTACAATGATGTATTGAAACGTTGTACAGTTTAGCAGTTGAACAATACGTCACTGCATAATGACGTCTGTCGCACGTGTTAGATTACGACACCTGCGAAATGACGTACTCATTGACGGCAGCGCCGCACAATGGTGGACATTGATTAGAATGGCTTGTTTCATAACACTGACACCTCGCACCACGCCGAGATATCCGGTTATTTTATATCCAACTCGAACATCCGGGTGTGCGAAGGATAAAATAGTTGACCATCTGTGTCTTAACGCATTGAATTGTGTGACTCGTGATAGTCACGTTACTAACTGAACAATCGTATACAAGTTACTGGACGACCAATCAGATTCTCGTATGATGTTATACTAATGTATTACCATGCAACATTGTGTATAACTGATATCTCGAACTAAATACAATGTAAAATAAAACAAATAAACATGTACATAGATTCTACACCGTCCAACAAGAACGGTCCAAAAGGATTGTTCGGCACGGATCGTCCAATAAGATCTATCCAATAAAGACTCTGAACCAAGCACAATCCAAATAGGAATGAGTCAGTATAAGCAGAACCGTCCAAACACATGAAAACCAAACAACTAATGCTGTAGACAATCATAGCGCAAATAAGTGATTAGAATCACAAGTTAGCTGAAAGTACAATAACACATTTTGTAACAAATATACAACAACCGTATCAGAACAAATATGATTGATGACAGAATGACGAAACCAGGATGCAGAAGATAAATAACAAGCAAACATATTTCTTTACAATGTTTGCGCAATTGAACCAAATTGCTCCGTGCACACAACAACATAAACCCATTAAATGAATGTTCTCATAAAATTGAATTGTCGTTCAATACTGTATTGTTTGCTAGCGTCACTATACAAACTGACCACTATGTCTCACCACTGAAACCTTCGTTTGCCAATGCCGCAGATTAAAGAACACTTCACTTCAGGACGTCAGTCAAACTGTCTCAATGTTCTTTACACACGTAGGTATATCACCCTATCGTCATCTTGATTTACAGATTGATATATACATGTATCTGCACGGCACGGAAAATGTTACATATAAAAATTCTACATCTGCATTCCGATCACCAAAACTGTCCAACTTTAACTCGATCGAGGTTCAGCAAAACCACCTTGTTGCACATCACATAAATATCAAATTGTGACCCACCCCCGAGATCACCAAATCCGTTGATTCGTAGAAAGTAATAGGGAGGGCAAATCCGTGCTTTTGCATAAAGAACTTTACAAACGGAAATGTGAAAGATGTTTCTTACATAAGGCGCCGTTACAAGGAATGACCACTGCGTTTGTATGTTTAGTTCCACAAAAGAGATTGCTATTCAGAGTAAAATGTAGCATCACACCCGATGTACCGTAGTTGCAACAAACGGCGCAGTAAGAAAGGTGCAGTATTAAAATGTGATCTGTTGAAATTTACAGTACCATTATATAGCCGAGCACATGCTGTTTCTGAATATGCGAACCGTTGCTGATGTGATTTAAATAAGGCCATTTCCATTTCCTAAATCTCGCTGAAATTGAAGATATTCTACATACGAAAGCCCAAATATGCATGGCCACGTGTCAACGAAAAATACGTAATTTTCGTGTATCTGTGCTTCCCTATTTCCGTACATTTTACTGGCATAATTCCGATAGGTTCCTGTTTTAGGAATTACAATACAAATTGAATCATTATAAAATACATGTCCAAATAAGCAGATGTAAAAAACGGACAATGATAATAACACATTTCTAGAAACGCCCCTGGTACAAATCAGCTCTCCGTCGATAATGGCGCGTCATCGACCGTCTGCTCGACGAGTCGGATCAACTGCGCAATCTCATCGATCGTCTCTTCCGGTTCCACTGCGCCGCGCACGTACGGCAGCTTGAGAGGCGTGAACACTTCGTCAACCTTATCCGTGATCTCCTCCTGCGCGCTGCTCTTGCCTTCACAATCAGACAAACAGACAATATACATATACATATATATATATATATATATATATATATATATATATATATATATATATATATATATATATATATATATATATATATATATATATATATATATATATATATATATATATATATAAAAATATATATATATATATATATATATATATATATATATAATAATTATATTGTAAAATTGTAATGTGCAGAATAATTTGCATTAGCAGTTTTGTCTGCAAGCCCTCTGTTACAACTTACCGGTGTTACAACTGGCCCCGGTCTCTCATATATATATATATATATATATATATATATATATATATATATATATATATATATATATATATATATATATATATATAGGGGAGACCGGGGCTAGTTGTAACACGGGTAAGTTGTAACGGAGGGCTTGCACACAAAACTACTAATGCAAATTATTCTGCGAGACGACAGCATGTTCATCAATAGATTTAAGCATGTTATGTATAATATCACGTGAATCCGTCGACACGCTATAAAGTTACGCCATTTAAAAAAAGAGGTAGTAGGGCCTGTAAGTGGGTCACGATACATGGCGTGACTCCGCGCGACTGGAGCTTATTGGTGACTTAGCGAGACTAATTGGTGACTGGACACAAGAATAATATTCTAACGATGGATGACAGTTTTAGATTCCGACTGATGAATACTAGGAAAATCAGGTCATAAATATCTTGTGTTATATGTTTCTTATCTTAAATGTCCGATTTAATATTGAGTTTACCACACTATCATAGACACATAGCGATTTACGTAGTGCAGATAATAGACACGATGTTAGGCCGTATGTGTCTTTTACGGGATTTGCATTTTACATTGCTGTACGTTTCAATAAGCACTTATATCTTGACAAGTTGTCTAAATGCACATAATCATACCACATGCATATGTTTGGCCCAAACAGGTTGTACTGCGCGAAAACTGGCACTCTTCATTATTAGTCAAGATCGCCAAACACAAGTACTTGCCGCTATTGCCATGGCCACAACCATAATAATCGATTAAAATTCATGATTTCCGTGATCATTGTCACCGGCAAAATGTTCCACTGCTTCTGCTTGTAATAATCCTTCGGACAATATAACTGAAATTCGCAATTTCGGAACAGTTCGATTATTACGACCAAGAACTAAACAAAGTCCTATATGTTAACATGGAGTATATGGACCTCCTGGCCCCAACCTCGTTTTCGCGCGCGAGACTTGCACGCCCTATACCGTGCCGGGGTAACTATAGGACATCTCATATAAATATTTTAATAGACGTTTAATTATGCACCAATTACCTGCGGGAGATATGCGGGGAGCCCTAGGCTTGGGGAAAAGATTAAGAAACTCACCCGCAATCCTGAAATGGTGTTTTAAAGGTATCCCGTATCGGGGTAACTTGTAACATTTTAGGATACCTCGTACCCACCCGCAATCCTGAAATATATATATATATATATATATATATATATATATATATATATATATATTAATTATATATATATACACACATATTTCGTTGCGGTGTTCTTTCCCTCCCCATATATATATATATTATATATTTATATATATATATATATATATATATATATATATATATATATATATATATATATATATATATATATAATATATATATATATATATATATATATATATGGGTTTTATTGGGTTATGGACAATGAGTTAAAACAGAAGTTTTCAGGATAATGAATGGGCACAGAACTGTAAATAGAAACATCGGTTTCAATAAAGAACTATAAAATTACACGAGTTAGCATGAGATATGGAATAATGTAGAGTACATATATAAACATACATATTAATTCTCACCAATTACCTGTACTACGTAAATGTAATAGCCATGTCATAATGTTATATTTTGCATTTTAAAACGCGAGACCACGAATGACGCGAACACCTTTTATTTACCGGACATTATTTGTGAATAATGTGGTTGTGATCGAATAACAAGACGATACCGACGATTGATATTAGGAGATTGTTCACTAAACACTGGACAGTTGCATCCGAATGAGTCGGGGTTGGTGGGTGTAATGCAGTCGGTTTAATGTATAGACCAGAGATCGTATGTACACTGCAGTCAGGGGAATCATGTCTGATCGGGACGACTAAATTCAAATTTACAGTTGTTTATAAAATAAGAATTACGGCCGGATGAACCAGTATCCGTGAGGTGGCAGCATTATTTAGCCCCACACGAATAACATACAAATTAAATAAGGATACCTTTTTATCAAATAATGCTCTATTATAAAAACTATTCAAATTTAAACTTACATTAACACAAAATAAATAGAAATACAAATTTGCATTTATTTATAAAATAGAAATTACGGCATGATTAACCAGTGTCCGTGAGGTGGCAGATTGTATAGATCACGCGGATAAATAAACAAAAGCCGACTAAGTAACCAGACTGTCTTCTTGGCGTAGTTCCGCAGCCGACCGACAGTCGGTTAAGCGAGACTAATCCTCGCTAGCCTCGATTACCCAGAGTCCGTGAGGTGGCAGCACGTTTGAGCCCGTCACTACTGCCTGGGCAAATTATGCTCTGCGTTTGTGACCGACAGAGCGGCTTTACCCCAGAAAAAGGTAGAGATTCTTATTGGCTTTCAGGCCGAATTTGAAATAGAAAATTAAATGAGGATACCTTTTTTTATTAAATAATACATATTTGTACTTAAACATGTCACGCACAAAATAAACAAAAATGAAAATTCTCGTTGTTAGTTTTTCATCCCATTTTTATGTCCTACTTTTTATTTTGTGCCAGACAATTCCTCAGTGGAAATAGTCTGACAGGTAAAAGAGCTTTTAAACGGGGGCTGAAGCGCTTGAACAACCATTGACCAAACATAAGATCATACCACTTGGAGGCTATGTGACCATGAATTGATGAGGACGGAGCTGTAGTATATTTATAGTTTATTTTCACACGTTTATATCATTGATCTTAGAGCGCCGCAGTATAATTGTCAAGCTGCATTTGGATTGACTACTCAATGTAAATGTCGATTTGTTTTGTATTTATTTAGCAACATATATTTCTGCGCAAAAACAATAATATGGTGTCATATTATAATTATATGGTAGCCATTATATAGACAAACAATTCATATGTATTAGCGTTCGAAATAAACAGGTTAGTGCGTAGGTAGGAGCTAGACAAAGCAAATGCAACTTGAACGTAATATGGCGGCGCCCAGTGATCAAAGACAGCCACGTTTAAAAGGTTATTAACAAACATACCGTGGCTCCGTGCTCGTCAAATCATGGTTGCTAACCCTCTCAATTGTATGTTCTTAATTAAAGGGAACTGAAACGCCTCGACAACCATTGCTCAAACATAAAAACATACCATTATACCATCTAGAGGATATGTAACCATGATTTCATAAGTATGTAGCCACTGTATATTTTAAATAATTTTTAAAACCTGGATATCTTTGACCACTGGGCGCCGCCATATTATATTCAAGCTGCAAGCTATGACTTGCTCCTATCTACTCAATGTATTTTTTTCTTATTTACTTCATCAATAGACAGATCTGCACGAAAAGAAGTAATATATTACATAAATCAACAAATCAGTTGTCTAAGGCCCCTTTAATATTCGATGTGTAGTTATTCCCCTTTGTCCGACTAAAATTAATCTTCCGTAATGGGGTTCCACAAATCCTAGTTGCGTATCAGCGCCTCTAGCGACTAACGTGGATTTGTTTGTATGTTTTGCTGAACGCTTGTTTAAATCATCCTCAATTAGCCATTGACTGTGCAGGCGCGTAGCCAGCGATAGCTTGTATATGGGCAACTGGGCATGCCGTATGTGTGATCAATAGACAGAACAGCCAAAACAACGCCATCTTGGCACTAAATTCAATCGAACGTCCCGCGACGTTTCATCGACTGTAAATGTACATTGATATAGACATTATGCTTTCATATTGACGGACATACGATATCAATATTTAACTATGTGTGAAGACGTAGCAGTCTCGTGTGATGCATACGGCGAGCTGTAGATGATTTTAAACATCCTTTCCGGCAGCGAACCAGCACACCTGTCGTCGGGCCACCAGTCGACGTTCCATCGGCTGTAAATGTACATTAACGTACATAGTGTACCTTCACATTGACGGACATGTCAAACTGTATCCATATTTAGCTATGTGAGAGGCTTCGGAGTCATGCGAGTTCAACAGCTGATTGTAGGATGATTTAAACAAGCGTTCCGCAAAATGTTCCACAAAACGGTGCCGCATTTTATACACGTCAAGAACACGCAAAAGACGGCACAAAGACCTTAGTTGCGTTAGGGCGCCCTCTGTCGGATTAGTTATTGTGGTACCTCATAGACACTACACTAACTGTAGTAGTAAATTTGTACAACAATAGTTGTTGACGTCATCGTAAGCGTCATTTCGTTAACAAAGCCCACAACCGTATTGATGTAGCGAACTAAATCCCTCCGACGTTTCCCGTAATTGAAAATCGACTCACCAGCGAACGAGAATATGTTGGCTGTGGTGACATCGGGACTGGTGGAGACACCTGGCGTATAGTTGCTGCGGTCACACGTGAGTACTTCGAGCATGTTGCTGTAGCATCCCGCGTCAGGCTTCGTGCGCTGCGGCATTACGTTTAGGCAGTAGTCCTGCAACGACAATAGATCACGTGACTACTACGTCATATGACAATAGAACACTACGTAATCACGTGACGAAGCGTTTACTGCGCTAACACGTTTTATTCCGGGGTTATCTCAACACAGCGGAAAGGCGAGGTATTAACAGAAATATTATTATTATTTAAAATAATAATATTTATTATTTATAAAGCGCAATATCCAAATATGCTCAAAGCGCTGTACAATAAAACATAAAGCTATTTATGATGTGTTAAAACTAATATTAATGATAATAAATACAACTGTGAAACTAACTTTCAGATAAAAAATGCAGAAACGTTAAATTATTCATATTAAAACTGTTGATTAAATACTATATAGAATTAAAGACGATAAGTAAAATAAATAAATAAACATAGCGTGTAAAACGTTAAAGGCCATATGTTGTCCCCACAAAATTAAAATAACTCGAACAATATGCATGTATGTATGTATTATGTAATACAACCACAACCCCAAAATTGCAAGTTAGATGAAACATTTAAAAATTGATATCAAACACGAGCTGCCGCGGTGCCGGCTTGGAAAGTCTGTTTTCGGGAAATGCCGAGAGGGGCAGAATCGTGGAAAACATTGCTAGGATCACCAGAGATCTCAACGTTAGTTACTCGATACCCCGCGATTATTTTGCCCGAGGATATGGCCTTTAAGCCCCATCAATTATTCGTGAATAAATCGCGCTTGTATCACTACCAAACATGCAGGACCATCCAAGGCAGTGGTCGTTGAGCTGCGCTATAGTATCCCTGGCTGATCGTCTCCGCAGACCGTGGAAGTGAGCACATTCGAAGTACAAAATTATAGCAACTGACTTCGCCAGTCGCTACTGCGTCAGCGGTGAGAGCAGCGCAAATACCCGCCCCAATTTGTAGACGCGTGTACGACTGATGGGATCCCAATATAATTAATGATCCATTCGCATCCTGAACGGTGCATGTAAATCGAGCAGCGTGTGGCTGAAATCAACAAAAAAACTATCCTGCGATTCAATTTGACGATGTTTATGATGTGTGTACGCGTCTATGCACATATTTGACGCTATAGAAATGTAATGATAACAACAACAATTTGCATGCGGAGAGCGAGCAAGGCGCGGGCCGGTCTCACCTGTGTGTCCCCCGTCTCGTTGGCCCGCTGCGCGGCGCCGTTGAGCAGGAGCAGGTTCCGCTCCTGCAGCTGTCGCACGCTGTCCTCCAGCCGCATGATGTACCGCTGCTGCTGAACCACGCTCAGACGTAGCTCGTTCACCTGACAACCACACGTGACTGCTACACCATCACGTGACACGACATGTTACATGTAACAGCAACGTTGACGACGACAACAACAAATACAACGGCGACAACGACGACGACGATAAGATGATGATAAGTGGAAACCGCATCGTCACGTGACATAGTTTGTTCACTATTTTATTACATAATTACGTTAATTGTTCGGACATTGTCGCGTGTAAGTATAATGAATTGTGAGGACGATAAGCTGGATGACGTGTAGAAAAGTGTACCTTTATATTATAAATCATCTACCGATTAATATTTTGTGTGGACTTGCTGTCTGCGCTATATCTAACTCGCACCCACCAGCTGTCACAGTTAGTGTCACTGTTTACCTATATTAGTATTTGCTTTTATATAGTATATTGTGTTTACAACGCAGACGAATACAAATTTACCCAACATTCTTTGCCGACGGCCGACGGCCGACGGCCGACACGATCTGATGTAGGAACAGGTGAATGACAGAAGACCCAGGACCGAGCAACTAGGCCATGACATGACAGTAGGTTTCAGTTTCAACAGTATTCATATGAATTAAACTTTAAATCATTTGTATAAAATTTGAAAGCTGATCAGCTGCAATAGAGCCACATGCGAAGATATCAACACGTTGCGTCAACAAGACACATGACTCATTTGAGAGTTGTTGGAAGACGACGTCTCACCTTGTTCTGTCGCTCTATGACGACGTCTCACCTACTTCTGTCGCCCTATGACGACGTCTCACCTTGTTCTGTCGCTCTATGACGACGTCTCACCTTGTTCTGTCGCTCTATGACGTCTCACCTAGTTCTGTCGCCCTATGACGACGTCCCACCTTGTTCTGTCGCTATATGACGATGTCCCACCTTGTTCTCTCGCTCTATGACGACGCCTCACCTTGTTCTGTGCTATAGACGATGTCCCACCTTGTTCTGTCGCTCTATGACGACGTCTCACCTTGTTCTGTCGCTCTATGACGACGTCTCACCTTGTTCTCTCGCTCTATGACGACGCCTCACCTTGTTCTGTCGCTCTAAGACGACGTCTCACCTTGTTCTGTCGCTCTATGACGATGTCCCACCTTGTTCTGTCGCTCTATGACGACGTCTCACCTTGTTCTGTCGCTCTATGACGACGTCCACCTTGTTCTGTCGCTCTATGACGACGTCTCACCTTGTTCTGTCGCTCTATGACGACGTCTCACCTTGTTCTGTCGCTCTGTGACGATGTCCCACCTTGTTCTGTCGCTCTATGACGACGTCTCACCTTGTTCTGTCGCTCTATGACGACGTCCACCTTGTTCTGCTGCTCTAAGACGACGTCTCACCTTGTTCTGTCGCTCTAAGACGACGTCTCACCTTGTTCTGTCGCTCTATGACGACGTCCCACCTTGTTCTGCTGCTCTATGACGACGTCTCACCTTGTTCTGTCGCTCTAAGACGACGTCTCACCTTGTTCTGTCGCTCTATGACGACGTCCCACCTTGTTCTGCTGCTCTAAGACGACGTCTCACCTTGTTCTGTCGCTCTAAGACGACGTCTCACCTTGTTCTGTCGCTCTATGACGACGTCTCACCTTGTTCTGTCGCTCTAAGACGACGTCTCACCTTGTTCTGTCGCTCTATGACGACGTCTGACCTTGTTCTGTCGCTCTAAGACGACGTCTCACCTTGTTCTGTCGCTCTAAGACGACGTCTGACCTTGTTCTGTCGCTCTAAGACGACGTCTCACCTTGTTCTGTCGCTCTATGACGACGTCTCACCTTGTTCTGTCGCTCTATGACGACGTCTGACCTTGTTCTGTCGCTCTAAGACGACGTCTCACCTTGTTCTGTCGCTCTATGACGACGTCTCACCTTGTTCTGTCGCTCTATGACGACGTCTCACCTTGTTCTGTCGCTCTAAGACGACGTCTCACCTTGTTCTGTCGCTCTAAGACGACGTCCCACCTTGTTCTGTCGCTCTAAGACGACGTCTCACCTTGTTCTGTCGCTCTAAGACAACGTCTCACCTTGTTCTGTCGCTCTAGACGACGTCTGACCTTATTCTGTCGCTCTAAGACGACGTCTCACCTTGTTCTGTCGCTCTAAGACGACGTTGACCTTATTCTGTCGCTCTAAGACAACGTCTCACCTTGTTCTGTCGCTCTAAGACGACGTCTGACCTTATTCTGTCGCTCTAAGACGACGTCTCACCTTGTTCTGTCGCTCTAAGACGACGTCTGACCTTGTTCTGTCGCTCTAAGACGACGTCTGACCTTGTTCTGTCGCTCTAAGACGACGTCTGACCTTGTTCTGTCGCTCTAAGACGACGTCTCACCTTGTTCTGTCGCTCTAAGACGACGTCTCACCTTGTTCTGTCGCTCTAAGACGACGTCTGACCTTATTCTGTCGCTCTAAGACGACGTCTCACCTTGTTCTGTCGCTCTAAGACGACGTCTGACCTTATTCTGTCGCTCTAAGACGACGTCTCACCTTGTTCTGTCGCTCTAAGACGACGTCTCACCTTGTTCTGTCGCTCTAAGACGACGTCTCACCTTGTTCTGTCGCTCTAAGACAACGTCTCACCTCCTTGGTGTCTGTCGCTCTAAGACGACGTCTCACCTTGTTCTGTCGCTATAAGACGACGTCTCACCTTGTTCTGTCGCTCTAAGACGACGTCTCACCTTGTTCTGTCGCTCTAAGACGACGTCTCACCTTGTTCTGTCGCTCTAAGACGACGTCTCACCTTGTTCTGTCGCT
>JAODUO010000329.1:67500-142500 GCA_025642075.2 Ridgeia piscesae
TCTACTGTACTGAATTACACTTATAAGGTAAATTTCGAGTATCGACTAAAAATCTGGTATCGATTGATATCGAAGAATTCTGGTATCAAACCAGTAATATATCGATCGGTATCGAAGAATTCTGATATCGAACCAGCACTACTTCTGTTGCATACTGTGCTTCTACTGGGAATTGTGTTCTATGTGAAAATTAGACTTAATTACAACGTAAGTATCGAGTATCGAACAAAATTCAGGTATCGATCGGTATCGAACAAAACCTGGTATCGAACCAGCACTACTTCTGTTGCAGTATTATCACACCTGCAGGGCTTTATAATATATATATATATATATATATATATATATATATATATATATATATATATATATATATATATATATATACAAAAGGGACAAACATGACACTCTAGCGTTATATGCAACGCTAGGTGTCACGTGTGTCCCTTTTGATACCTATATGGTATGGTACACACACTTTCGATGTGCATAACTTACTTATTTACTTATTCAACACGTTGATTTACGTAGTCGTTACACTGATGTGAAATAATCTTTATGTTGTGTTCTTATATTAAACAGATATACCCGTACTTGGGACGGTAGTCGTCAGACGGACGGTACAGACTCCTGTCCATCCACACTGGGCAGTTGTTTCCGTTCGATGCCCCGGAGTTGTACCGGTCAGCCAGTAATGGTGACCTCAGCAGCGAACAGACGTCACCGCCAGGAGACGCCTGCTGCTTCCGGTGGAGATGTTGGTGTTGATCTATCGGACTTCCGGTGTCCGTGTCTTCTTCCGATCCAGAACTGGTGAGCAGCATCGTCGTATCGCTGGGAGATAAACATTGCCATCAATATGCCTATGTATGTTTGTATAGTGATTGAAACCATGAAATCACTATTACACTGTACTAGTGAAAATGACCGTCATATGACGTGTTGCTTTGATAACTGATTATCGTGATAGTAATGTTCTCTAAATGTTAGAAAACGCACATATAGACACTCTGATAAGCACGCAGATACTGGTTGTGTTTACAAACACTTCTACAAACAGACTTGCAGTGTGTCACTCCTGCATATTCAGCACGAATATTTGTAGTCATTTTAGATAATAACTGTACCTTCAGAGATCATCTTTTTATATTTGTTGGACCTATTATCATTTTGGCAATCTACAACATATTCGTCGGTATTTGCCCCTTTTGTTGCAAAACTTAAAGGGATACTCCAGGCATTGAGAGATTCACTGCATTAACTTACATGTGTATTACCGGTATATATTGATTATGCATTGCAATGGTGCATACAGTTTGTTAGTAAACAATTAAGTATACTATAATTGTACCAAAAAGATGCTATCTTGGATTCATGGGCGCTACCATATTGAGGTACAGAACCAGTGACGTAAGCCAAACCGTTTACGTCATTGGAGCATTGTTGGCAAAGGCAATGATTGGCGGAGGCCACTGACAGTGACGTAAGAAATCCGCGACGTACTTGATACATCAAATACCACAGGACAGACGTAAGATGTTCGAACGTGCATGCGCCAGTGATTCAGCGCCCTGAATCCAACGTAGCAAGGTTTTTTGGTACAATTAAATGGTTATTAACACCTCTGAGTTTGGTTTCTAAGGATTTAGGCGCAGTACATCGGAAAGAATGTGAAGTTCACGTTCATCTATATACACTACTCGTGATTGCGTACATTTTGTGTCAACGTCTACTTCATGTTGCCAAATCCACGACGCACAGGTTGTTTTCCCTACATACTAGTCGCTCGCGCGTTGCTCTGGCGATAGTTTAATTACGTATTACGAGCACATTATATTTTACGTAGCGAACAAATTAATTATCCGTGTGTATCGTTATATAAATCTAAAGGTACAAATATTCTGACAAAATATAGATTTCCGTCCCATTCGTCGTATCGTGAATTAATCACTGAATGTTTGGCGTCCGATATTCCCACACACTCAATACACAAACGTCTTTATTAAATTACCTTTCCCGCCATTTATACACATTCTCGAGACCAGAAATATTGTCAGCGGCTGTCTTGTCGGTACGATTCAAGGACGATGGATCTCTGCAAAGTAACAATCAGAATGGTTTCTACTCATCTAAAAACATGGTCAGGCCAGGCATGGTCAGGCCAGGCCAGGCCAGGCCAGGCCAGGCCAGGCCGGCCAGGCCAGGCCAGGCCAGGCCAGGCCAGGCCAGGCGAGGCGAGGCGAGGCGAGGCGAGGCGAGGCGAGGCGAGGCGAGGCGAGGCGAGGCGAGGCGAGGCGAGGCGAGGCGAGGCGAGGCGAGGCGAGGCGAGGCGAGGAGGGAGACAGAGGAGAGGAGAGGAGAGGAGAGGAGAGGGAGGAGAGGAGAGGAGAATACAGAACAGAACAGAACAGAACAGAACAGAGCAGAGCAGAGCAGAGCAGAGCAGAGCAGAGCAGAGCAGAGCAGAACAGAACAGAACAGAACAGAACAGAACAGAACAGAACAGAACAGAACAGAACAGAACAGAACAGAACAGAACAGAACAGAACAGAACAGAACAGAACAGAACAGAACAGAACAGAACAGAACAGAACAGAACAGAACAGAACAGAACAGAACAGAACAGAACAGAACAGAACAGAACAGAACAGAACAGAAGAGGGGTAACATTTTCGACAATTGAAACACGAGATTAATTTGCCATGTAACGGGGCAATATGTTATTTAAAATATATTTCCTAAGGGGGTGGCGGAATGCCTTCCTAAATACGTTACTGTTTAGCCTAATGGGTCACTGACCAAATAAAAAGGTATGCTCAGAGAACAGTACAAATTATTATGAAAAACACGTCACGTCACGTAAAGAACATGTTAACACCTTCGGCGAATCGTACCTGCATGTGCCGCGCGTCACGTACACGTCACCGCCAGTCTCCGGACTTGTGGCGTCCACGAGTGACGTGCTCATGCGCAGACCACCACTTCCGACGCCGACACTGCGCATGTTCGGCTCGACCTTGACGACGGGCGTGCGTGGATTCAGCACGAAGCCTTCACTGCGCGAAGACTCGAGGCGCTGGAAATGCACCTGGCGGTCGAGTCATGTCGGTATTAATCGGTAGGGGCGCTCTGTGTTCGCCTAGCACTCATTGTTCTTTTATTGGGTAACGTGTTTAGCGCACGTCTCGAATGGTGCATGGGTGCGGTTGTGTATAAGCTTACATATCCGCACCAAATTCGGACGAATACGTACTGTCATTTTTTTAATCGTGTAAAATATACAATCATGGATAGGAAGACAAAAACGTTAATAGCTGTAGCTATTTCTTAATTAAACAATAACGTATAAAACTTGCAAAACTAAATGGGTTTCTGTTGTTATAATTTTTGACAAACATTATTACAGCAACGTTTTCGTGAAGACGTCTCGGTGGAAGGGTGTACGTGTTAGGAATGCGAATGTGCTCCAAACAATCCGTGGGAGTTTGTCCTCAAAATTGGATGGGAGCCGTGACGGCTACATTGACTTTGGAAACTTTAAAGGAAGATGTCAGCTTAATGAGGTACCACAATAACTAATCCGACCGAAGGCGTTCTAACGCAACTAGGATCTTTGTGCCGTCTTTTACGTATTCTTGACGTGTGTAACATGCGGCACGGTTTGCGGCATTTTGCTGAACGCTTGTTTAAATCATCCTACAATCAGCTGTTGAACTCGCATGACTCCGAAGCCTCACACATAGCTAAATATGGATATAGTCTGACATGTCCGTCAATGTGAAGGCATAATATGTATATTAATGTACATTTACAGCCGATGTAACGTCGATTGGTGGCCCGACGACAGGTGTGCTGGCTCGATGCCGGAAAGGATGTTTAAAATCATCTACAGCTCGCCGTATGCATCACACGAGACTGCTACGTCTTCACACATACTTAAATATTAATAACATGTCCGTCAATACGAAAGCATAATGTCTACATTAATATACATTTACAGTCGATGAAACGTCGCGGGACGTTCGATTGAATCCAGTGCCAAGATGGCGTTGTTTTGGCTGTTCTGTCTATTGACCACACAAACGGCATGCTGTTCTGTCTATTGACCACACAAACGGCATGCTGTTCTGTCTATTGACCACACATACGGCATGCCCCACACATACAAACTACCGCTGGCTACGCGCCTGCACAGTCAATGGCTTCATATATACGAAAAAGATGATTTAAACAAGCATTCCGCAAAACATGCAAACAAATCCACGTTCCTCGCTAGAGGCGCTGGTACGCAACTAGGGTCTAGTTGCGTATTGGCGCCTCTAGCGACTAACGTGGATTTGTGGAACCCCATTGCTCAGAATTAGCCGAACAGTGGGCCCCCTAATTTGTAACGGAACGTCAGAAAGTTAAACATCAAACTGATCAAAGGTATTGCGGTTAACTCTGCTCGCCTCGGCATTATTGCCAGTAAATTTTATTTTGAAACTTGGTGTTTTGTTGACAATTTTAACATGTTGCAAACGAAATCTGTGAAATGGCGAATATTGTTCCCAGCTTAATTTTTAACTAAACACAAATTGGCAGGCAGTAAACCTTCAACACGCATGTTGTGGTCATAAATACATAATATTAAATGGGAAAAAAAATTAACTAGGAGCTGACACTCTACCTTTAATCACGTGGGTTCAGATAACTCACTTTGCGTCCGTCTTCGTCGTCTTCGTCGTCGTCTGATGTCGCCAGGATTATGGCCGTCGTCTCCGTCACCGAGAACTCGTCATCGTCATCAACGGACGAGCCGCCGTCAGAGGGCGCGCGGATGTTGGCGTTCGAGTTGAGTTCCGCCGCTTCTTTGGCGGTCGTAGCGGCGCCTCTGGGGAGCAAACCGCATTCATTAGCGATCATAAACCGTTGGGTGAATGGCATGTGGCGTGTTTGTTGCATAGAAACAGACTACATATGTTGTGTGTCTAGGATACAAAATGGAGGGAGACAGAGAGGGTGGAATGGAGTGATAATATCAACTGTGATAGTCACAAATTGAGATTGCAGGCATAGGTACAATAGCAACTGTATTTGTCATATTTTTTTCTTAACGTTGCATTCTGAGTTCAAAACACGGACCTTTCTGTATTATGGCAAAAACACAGTTAGAAAGGAAGACGGTGTTAAGGGTTGTATGGGAAAGGGTGAGGAAGGTGGAAACTGGGTGAGAAGGCGGTTGATATCCCTAGGGACAAATTAAATTAAAATGGGTGACATTCGGGAGAACCTCTAACAATCTCCTCAGTTTCCATGCAACGGAAGAACATCATGTTGTTTCTAAACTACTTCACACCACACCAAATGACGATGATGGTAGTGGTGATGGTGGTGATGGTGGGACGGTGGTGACGGTGGTGATGGTGGTGATGGTGGTGATGGTGGTGATGGTGGTGATGGTGGTGATGGTGGCGATGGTGGTGATGGTGGTGATGGTGGTGACGGTGGTGATGGTGGTGATGGTGGTGATGGTGGTGATGGTGGTGACGGTGGTGACGGTGGTGACGGTGGTGACGGTGGTGATGGTGGGGATGGTGGCGATGGTGGTGACGGTGGTGACGGTGGTGATGGTGGTGATGGTGGCGATGGTGGTGATGGTGGTGACGGTGGTGACGGTGGTGATGGTGGTGACGGTGGTGACGGTGGTGACGGTGGTGATGGTGGTGACGGTGGTGACGGTGGTGACGGTGGCGATGGTGGCGATGGTGGCGATGGTGGTGATGGTGGTGACGATGGTGACGGTGGTGATGGTGGTGATGGTGGTGATGGTGGTGACGGTGGTGATGGTGGTGATGGTGGCGATGGTGGTGATGGTGGTGATGGTGGTGATGGTGGTGATGGTGGTGACGGTGGTGATGGTGATGGTGGTGATGGTGGTGATGGTGGTGACGGTGGTGATGGTGGTGATGGTGGTGATGGTGGTGACGGTGGTGACGGTGGTGATGGTGGGGATGGTGGCGATGGTGGTGACGGTGGTGACGGTGGTGATGGTGGTGATGGTGGCGATGGTGGCGATGGTGATGGTGGTGATGGTGGTGATGGTGGTGACGGTGGTGATGGTGGTGGTGATGGTGGTGGTGACGGTGGTGATGGTGATGGTGGTGATGGTGGTAACCATGGTGACGGTGATGATGGTGATGATGGTGATGATGGTGGTGATGGTGGTGATGGTGGTGATGGTGGTGACGGTGGTGACTGTGGTGACTGTGGTGACGGTGATGATGGTGGTGATGGTGGTAAAGATGATGGTAATAATAATAATAATAATAATAATAATAATAATAATGACTTCTTATGCGCCAATATCCTCGAAGATCGAGCTCAGTGGTGCGACAAAACCAAGGGATTAAGCAATTTCGAAATCATATAACAAACGTCGTCGACGGATGAATGAAGGTGGTAGGAATCTAAGGAGGATATGCAGTTTTAAAGAGATATGTTTTAGACGCCGGCGGAATGAAACTATATTTCCATCTAATATAACACGACGACGACGACGACGACGACGACGACGACGACGACGACGACGACGACGACGACGACGACGACGACGACGACGACGACGACGACGACGACGACGACGACGACGACGACGACGACGACGACGACGACGACGACGACGACGACGACGACGACGACGACGACGACGACGACGACGACGACGACGACGACGACGACGACGACGACGACGACGACGACGACGACGACGACGACGACGACGACGACGACGACGACGACGACGACGACGACGACGACGACGACGACGACGACGACGACGACGACGACGACGACGACGACGACGACGACGACGACGACGACGACGACGACGACGACGACGACGACGACGACGACGACGACGACGACGACGACGACGACGACGACGACGACGACGACGACGACGACGACGACGACGACGACGACGACGACGACGACGACGACGACGACGACGACGACGACGACGACGACGACGACGACGACGACGACGACGACGACGACGACGACGACGACGACGACGACGACGACGACGACGACGACGACGATGACGATGATGATGACGCTAATAATAAAACTCCTATAGCGCGCACATATCCTCGAGAATCCGAGCTCACAGTCGCCACGTACAAAGTCATTCAGATCAACGATAAATGGAGATAGGCAATAATCGTCATTGGAACATGGGGCAACGGAAAACATGCACTGGCTTTCCTCTGATTCCAGCCCAGTCGTCGACTTACCTCGTGCCGACCGCCTGAACGCCGCCGACACCCGCCACCGCCGAGGCCCAGCGCGGCTCCGGGTACGGGTCGACGGACATGTCGAACGTCTCGCTGAGGCACAGAGTCTCCAGCAGCCGAGACCGGGTGCCCGTGCCAGCCCCGGCCCCTGCCCCGGCGCGCACGCTGCCCATGTGGTAGCTCCGAGTCTCGCCGAGAGCCCCATCGTCAACCAGCTGTGTCTTGGCGTTCTGTCGGACGAGGTCGTGCGTCTTCAACGGCGACTCCCAGCTCGTCGTCACGCCGACAGCTCCCGAGCTGCCCGCCGAGGACGTCCGCTCCCTGCTCGGGACACGACAAGGTCGAGCTACCATCGGGGATCTCGAGTAAGGGAGGCCGGGGCGGAGTGAACCAGGGGTGCAAAGGTGGAACGTGTTTTGTTTAGACTAGGAAGTGGAGACATCAGGTGGAAAGATACATCCGTCCAATCAGCAGTGGGCGACTGGTGCTAGTGGGTCACTGCACAGGCAGATGAGATGTCTTCGCTTCATAGTCTCACACAAACCTCGTTTCACTTTGTACCGAACGTTTACTTTGCATCGACCCTCATAATATTTTATATCACAACAGACGGACGGTCATTATGTCATTTGTCACTGTGGATTGTGTTTGTTTGGTTGTGTGTGTGTGTGTGTGTGTGTGTGTGTGCGTGCGTGCGTGTGTGCGTGCGTGCGTGCGTGCGTGTGCGGTGCGGGTGTGTGTGCGTGTGAGAGAGGGAGTTTGTGTGTGTGTGAACGCGCGCGCACGTGCATGCATGCATGCATGCATGTGTATTACACTTCGATATAACTTTCAAATTAAATGGCTTCGGTGTTAGGATATCCCGTAATGAGATCTAGTTTATCGTATTTCGTGCGGTCGACCTGTGACACTTGGAACCCGGTCGAGCTACTAAGGAATTGTCTGCACTGCCCCTCCTACTAACGACGAGAGGTAGTAACACCGAAACGGCGAAACTAACATGACAACTTACAGCGAAGATTCGGAAAATACTTTTTGGAAGTATCGGAAAGAAAAGGACCCAATATAAGAAATGAGTCGCCGCGGAAGTTGTCAGCAACGTGCGTACGCATGGAGGAAACAGCTGCATGTAACCATAGCTGGACAAAAGCAGCCGCCAGTGTACAGTAAGCAATAGCGAGCAATTAATGGTTCTCTTAAATATGGTTGCACGAATCCTGCTGTTAGCCCCTAAGTTGATCCCCATCAGCGTCTTTACTTTGCATCTTTCAGACAACGAAATTACGAATGGGACAGGGATATGTTCATTAATTGTGTTCCCTGAAGCAGAAGTCAAACACAAACAAATTATGCACCTGCCAACGCTGTGAGATGGAAAGAATGTGTGGAAGAACAATAATGATTGAATGTTGTCATGAATGTTTTCAACCTACTGCGAAAGACCATGCTTGGCGTGGTTTGGAAAGCCATCAATATTGTGAAGATCTGGAAAATTCCGTGCCAAACGAAACTCTGGCCGATGCTATCAAGAAAATATCATTGTCTTTCTTGATCGAGTTCATCATGCGAGAGAGATGTGGGAGAAAGAAGTACATACCATCGGATGGGAAGAAGGGTATCACGTCATACCCCTAAAGTAAGGAGATGGACAGAAATGTAGGAACTACAAGCGAGTTGATCTTTTGCATGAACATCATTAGATTCATCTTGGAACGACTGGAAACATTTGATGCCGGACTTGGAGAAAAAACACGAAAGCGGTATAACTTGCACAAACCCAATTTTCTCCTTCCGTGGGGACGATTGTCTGTGTGAACTTAGCATTATATCTGTTATCATCTTTGTGGGCGACGAGATGGAATCTATTACTATGAACAGAAAGACACCTTGGAACATTCGTTGACATAGCAAAATACCACGGAGGAATATTTTCTTGAAGGGAAAAACTGATGAAGTAAGACTTCAAATGACATTCACATCAGAAGTAAGATTTGGTGGGATTCGCAGAAGACTAAGGAACGAAAGCGAAAGACGGAGAGAACTGGAGATGGTTGGTGGCGATAACAGGGCAAGAAATAAGTATCAAGAGATCAGAATCAAAAGTAGACTCATTCCTGATGAACAATGAAAGACGAGGGACGGATTCAACAACATCATTCGTAGACTATTAGGGTGGAGGGTGGAGGGTGGAGGGTGGAGGGTGGAGAGTGGAGGGTGAAACTGTGTTGTCTTATCACACCTTTCTTCTGCTTATTTGTCACAGACTAGACAAAATGGAACTATCGACACTGGGGTCTAATGGATAATTGGAATACGTTAACGTGTTCATATTCATTTCAAGCCGTTCACTGTATTATCAGTGTTAATCATGGAATGCTTTATTCGGGCTAGGGGGAATTTAGTACGATTGGTCGTCAGAGATCTCTATCGACGTAAGCTTACAAAACGCGGTCAGTCCACAAGCCCCGGACGGGATGCAAGTCAATTCCCACACGCTACTATCCATGCGTTGCACGGGTGTCATTATGGCATGTAATAGGCTCGGTTTTAGCGCAGGTATCGATTGGGTAGAGTCTAAAAACCCACCTTCCGAATAACTGAACACTGACTAAATCCCAACACTCATAAAAATTGCAAAGGATAAAGCGTACATCGATGCAATTAGTAGTTTATGTAGAGATCGGGCCACCGTGATATGGTGTCGTTTATACATGTTGAGACAGTTCTTTCAAATCCTGCAAACCATGCACGTGTCATCTCCGTTAAAATTAGTAAGTTGGTGTTATTGTTCCGACTCTCAACATTAGGCCTTCGGCTTTTATAGTCATACAGACCAGTGGATATGTTTCTAGGTATGTCGCAAACTTGTCAAAATACACCTATATCTGTATCTATACTGTTTACACGAACTCAATCAAATAGCAGACAAAATAACGACGGTGTTCTACGTCGACAGCTTTTAGAATAATTACAAACGTTACGGTTGGAAAAGCTTATTCTGCAGCGGTCCTTGGCAACGATTCAGAGCATCACCACGATAGGCGTTCTTCTTTACCGACCTGGACGTCGCCCTCCGAGGGTACCCGTGACAGACATCGGCACTCTCAATGGACGCCGACGACGAGTAGAGAACATCCGGCTTCAGGCACGTCTTCGTGTCGAGCGAAGTCGTCTTCGTCGTTTTCGCTGCTTTCACGGCCTCGAAGTCCGTCGCCGGCGCGGCTCCAGTCGTCGACGGGGGCGATACGATAATACGCGGCACGGTCGGGGCGTCGTAGGGCGCTTCTCGTCGCTGTTTCGCCGCCGATTGCGTCCCGACCAAGATGTCTGTGGTAACGTCGCCCCCGCTGTTCGCTAGTCGCTCGTACGCGTGCGTTAAGACCCCGTCCACGTAGTGTTGGACACGCTTCCCCGAGCTTTCTTCTCCTCGATCCATCGTTGTCCGTAGCACGGTATCGATGAATGTAGACTAAGTCACAATTTACTGTGCGATCGACAGCGTAGTTTTCGCTGCTTGTAACGGATTCGGACCGTAGCGTCCTTGGAAACGTCCCGTGACGTGTACGTCGACGCGGCTGTGACGTAAAGCACGTTTTCGAGGGGAAAAAACGCGCCAGCATCGATGACCCCCGCATCTGTTTGTGCTGACGGCTGGGATTTCAAATTCAATCAAATGACGACTTCAGTGACATTTGTGCATACTCCACAAATTTAATTAATGATATCCATATTGTTTCTTTTACCTGGCAAAGTCGGCTGTTTATGCTACACCGTTGTAAATTTGTTGATTTCTACTACCAGTGATAGGCGCGAGCAGTGTAGTGGTTAGCGTATCCGCCTGGCACTGCCCGGGTTCAATGCCCAGACGCGGCATGTTACATTTGATGTTGAAACATGGCTCTCAACGTTGGGGACTGTGTATCCCTCTTGAATCGGAGAATCACGTTAATGTCAGTCTAGTCTCAATTTGGGATGTAAAAGAACCACTGAGGACAAAAAAAACACCCTGGCAGTGTCCACCCATCATAACTGTATAAACACTATATTTACAGACAAGTCAGCTAATAGAATCCTGCCGAGTGCTGGTAACAACTAGAAACTGTGACTCAGCTCTTGTCAGGGGTCTCTTTGTCAACCAAACATGCACATCGCTACCATCCCAATGATGTCAACGTTTTCCAATATAAAACTATGCTTACTAGAGGTGACGGACGTTGCTCGCGGATTTCAAAGACGAAACAGGAATGTGGACATAAATAATTTCATTATCGATGCTGCACGCTTGTTAACCGACACTGACGTCTTGGGGATACCAGTGGTGCCACACCGCGGATGTATTACCGGCCTCATGAGTTGCTCGCCGCACTCGCCAGCAGCAGCACTCGTACTTGCTTCGGGCAGAGCTATTGGGTAGGAGCAATCTCGGACGTCTCGACGTTTAGTGTGGTATCGGTTTTAAGTTTTGATCCCATCCGTGTGTTGAAGAGCCCCAGCTCGGATGTATTAACTCTGCTTTAGGGTAGACCACTGTTGACTTTCTTATCAGCGACCACTTATTTGGTAGCCTCGATAACCCAGGCTCCGTGGAGTGGTGGCACATTTTAGCCCCTCGCATCCGCCTGGGAAATTAATGCTCTGCCAATGTTGCCACTAGGTGGCCTTAACCTAGAATAGGGTAGAGACGTTGATTGGCTCTCAGGCCAACTAAGAAATAAAACTAAAATATAGATATACTTCTATTAAAAATATTCAACATTAAAATTATGCAAAAGTTGTTTATGAAGCAGGAATGATGACACGATTTGCCTCGATTTCCCAAGCTCCGTAAGGTGGCAGCACATTTTAACCATCATAACATTTAATAAAAAATCACATTCATCTAGTTTTTTTAACAGATGCATGCATGCCCAATTAAAATAACCATTTTATCGAAATTCTGCAATTCATGAAAATGGCAAAAAAATGCTGCTAACGACTCTAATCCAAATATGCATCATTTCATTGCCAATACAGGGTAGCTACATACCTGGCCGATTGCACTAATTTCCCATACAGATGTGTCTTTTAAACATTACCGTTTTCTAAGTATTGTATCATTTTAAACAATAACGCAAAGGTTAACAGTGATCTGACCCCTTTAATGCTGAAGCCCGGAAGCCCTAAATGCAAATCAATCACACTTCACAGAATCAAAATATATAATTATTATACAACAAACTGGTTAAAGCATAATCCACCAAACTTAATGTAATGCTGAGTTGAGAATAAGTTTACAGGAAATCAGCAATGTCATACATTCCCACCTTCATGACATCCCAACGTGGAAAATTATTGGATTAATTAAATAGTAGTTTGTTTAAAAGCTTTTCCTCGACTACTCTGACACAACTCATGGGTGTTTCTATAATGCACAACTTCCTTGACTTCAGAACCATAACAATATGAGCATTAACAATGCATACAATCATTGTATTTACATTACCGTATTTTATTTGTAAGAGAGAAAGTGTCGATTACACATGATTTGTATCTTTAGGTTAATAATTCCATAGCATATCATATTCCATTACATAACTTACATTCTAAAAACCTTATAAAATATTCTAGACAATTTGTTCACTCTGTGATATCTCATAGCTGTGTATCTTGTAATTGTTTACTGTACTTCGTAGGTTTGTGTTGAATATATTCTATAAAGAAATGTATACATGTTTTTGTTACGAGACTTATATTAACCAGAGAACACATTGTACACAAATGGCAGTCATAGTTCTACTGAGTAACTTACTCTATTTACTAATCCTCATAAGCACTACCACAAACAACCAGTAGATGTTTTGAGTAAACTGTATTTGATTACTACCTGTTTCCTCGAATACTTGGAATGTATACATGAGTAATGATTATGCTTGAATTGTGTAAATATATAAACACATACATAAGATGGTTAACAGACAATTACTAAAAACTACTGCATTGTTATATACAATCTTGTACGACAGAATAAAATAAATGAGACACTTGTTCGCAAGCTAGACACACCTAGTAGGCTGTATGAGTAAGTGAAATACTGTAAAAATGCTGGTGAACATTTCCTAAATGAAAGTGTTCTGGTCATTGATAACACTACAAGAGGGTTTAACAAATGCCGTGGTTGTCTTGAACTAATCCTGCGTCATGTAAGTCAACCTACACAACAACCAATACAGCTGAGCAACAAACTTCACATTTTTACATTACTATGAGACACACAATCACACTATTATCATCCATTTTTACAGTAACCACAAACACGGTTGTTCACAGTTGTTGGATAAAACATGTCGCCTACTTAATTAGAAGATGCTGATATGAAAGACATCTAGGAAGATGAAATGTTTCAGTTATATTGATAACATGATAATAGCTGTATCTTCTATCTTGTTACCAGTGGCAATGGATAAGTATTTTATCTTGTTGCCATAGCAATAAAATCTGCCGCCTTGTTGCCATGGTGATGGTGACATCTATCAGACCAGCTGCATTGTTACCATGACGGTGATAAAATCGAGTACTCCATTACCACAACAACGGTTAGGCCTGTTACCCTGTTGCCATGGTGATGATGAGATCTTGTTACCATGGTCACTGGAGGACACAGACTGAGGTGTTAGTGGGAATGGGCTTGACTGGACTGGCGGTGTATATCTTGTTCATCTCGCGGGATGCCTGCCACGGGAACGCCGGCAGTGTCCTCCCTACATCTGGTGTCCTGAAAGACATACGTCAACCGTTAGGTATTCCTAGCAAACACGCCCACCCTCCAGGTGGCACTGCAAACAGCAAATACGGTTTCCCAAAGTATTCACACTAAATGTCTGTTATGATGTACATATTTGTGCAGCTTTTCACAAAGATCGTTTCAAATGATGCAAGACAGCTATGGCTATTTGCTTGGAACAAGAACATAAAACATTTAACGCTATTTAGTAATATTAGTGAGAATTTATAATGCACCACGTCTCCAGGGTCAAAACCCTGCTCAAAAGCACTGACAAAATAAAGTAAGTACATATATAATTAAAATAACTAAGTTAAACAAATAGGTTTAATAAAAGATTAAATATCAACTTAAAGCAATATGTTAATAAAATAATAAAGTAGACCATAATACTAAATTATATATAATTATATATATATACATATATATACATATATATACATATATATATACATATATATATATGTATATATATATATATATATACATTCATATAAATAATAATTTATATATATATATATATATATATATATAATTACATACTAAATTTTAAACAGATTAAAATAATTAACTTAGTTAAAAAACATAAACAAATCTTGATAAAATTATGAACAATCAATTTACGTAAGTCTTATATCTGGCACAAGCTCTAAAACTGGTAAAACCCCTTAACCCACCTAGTGGAACAATTGAGGGGCGTGTCCCTCGCGGCTGGGGTGGAACAACTCTGGAACTCTTCGGGTGAACCAACCGCCTCTTTCTGGGAAGTGTCCGACTCCTCGGGGATGGGACTGGGATAGGGAGTGGCCCAGGTGACATTGGACAAGTCTCCTGGCGTGTTTGAGACCGGACTGTCAATGTCATCGGTGCATGTGTAAGGGGTCGTGACCTCCCGGGGGGTGTTTGAGGGTATGTACATTGAGTCACTGCTCACGCGAGAGGATATGTCTGTGGCTGTGTTCTCCTGGAAGAGACAAATTCATGTTCCAGTATTGAAGTTAATAATTTATTATAAAAAGCTAAGTTCACTTGTAGTAAAGTATCCAGCCATTAGAATTTCGCAACTTGTTCTACATTTTGTTCCCTGGCATACCTGTCCAGTGTGAACATCATCTCAACTTATCTAGGAAGCATTCAGCCATGCTGTAATTAACGCACAAAGGCTATCGACACACAACCATCAACCATAGTGTATAACCCGGTAAAAATTCATACAGCTGATAGAACTAGGGTCACGTAGACTTGTCCAAGGTTAGACATGGTAGTACAACATTCAAACCCGGATTTTCATGATTGAGTCCAATGCTGTACCTTGTTGGCACTGTGCTGCATGCAATAGTCTTGCAAACCTACAAATATTTCTGACGAACTCAGCTCTTAGAAACAGAAATGTGTTTTCCTCTGTCCTAACTTGCTCTGTTTTGTGGAAGGACGTTTGAATGGGAATTAGGACGACCAGCAGCTAATGAACACATCGAAACAATAACACCACTGGGTGATAGAGAATAAGTGAATAAGATCACCTTTGCTTTGTGAAAGATGAATATCTAGTGATCATTATATGCTAAATTAGTTATTAAAATTTATGTATAGTGTAATTTAGCATCGTGTTGTATGACAGGATGCTAAATTACACTATGATATAAACAGATTTTGTGTCCCCAATAACACTATAATACATATATAATTAATAACTACATTCACAATTATTGTGTGAAAAAATGTTGCAAAGTGTTCACGATCAACATGATACAAGAGAATATCGGAAAATTAATCTCATAAAATGTGTACTCTACGTAACATATTGCCTATGTCATACATATGTTTCATACATATCTACCACCGATAAAACGTTAACTGTGGGACATTTATAACAAAATCCAAGCTGATACCTTCCCAGACTTGCACCCGTTGCTTGTTTTCCGTCGTTTCCGAGTTCGTGGGGTCAAACATCCGAAGTCGAAGAAGGGCACGCCACTGTCTGTTTGGTGTCGTTTCCGAGTATTGTGTGGTGACGGTGTACAGTCCAATTCCTCCGCAGTTCCTCGTCTCAAACTACGGGTATTTGGTTTTTCAGGTGTTTTCCGGGCCTGTGTTAGGGAGAAAAAGCATTCCATTATTATATTTAAATATACTAGAGTTTCTCACAAGTTAGTGTGAATGGAAAGCAGCAAAAATCATTTTATTAGTATAATGTGGACATTATATAGACTGATATAGCAGTTCAGTTTTCTAAAGTGATGAAGTCTGTGCGACTTTTTTAAATGCTGAAATTATAACAAGATTCTTATATGTTTCTAATCGGTTTGACTATTTTTTGTACAAAACTAACTTGTTTAGAAACTTTAAAAAATCTGGACACTGCTCTTATTTTGGTTTCAAAAAGCTGGGTTTGTTACAGACAAAATCATTCTTTAAATTGTTACAGTCATTCCCTGGAAAGAGTTGGGAATTATATATATACATATCTTTCAGAGGTGGCTTGGTTAACTGCATATGTCTACCTGATATTTAACAGTGTGTTTCAATTTTACATCTGACCACCCTCCTTTGACCTTTGACCTTTGTCTTTACCATAGTGGCCTTCTTCAGTGGGTCGTTTCGTTTCTGTCTCTTAGTCCAGCGGACAAGGGCACTCCGTCGAAGTGGCACATTGGCACTGCTTGTTTTCCGTAATGTCTGTCTACTTTCTTGAACTGCACTGCAAAACAAAGCGATGTATTCAAAATGCATGTTCCTTTTCTGTTTTCCTGGTGGACAAAGCACAAACTGGTCCCTGGATTGATGTAAGAACAATGTAGGTATGTACATATATATATATATATATATATATATATATATATATATATATATATATGAAACAAACTCTAAGTGTAGAGTTTGTGATGAACAGGATATATATATATATATCCAGTTCCACACAGAACTTCTACACTTCAACACGACATGGTTTTAGTCAGCACTAACCAACAGCTTCTAGTACAAAGCCATACAACAAATATCCATAGAGCAAACACATCACGATGACCTGTGTAAGTCCCTTATTTTGACACAAAATAACCCTGAGTTTTGTCCACAACCTATAATACTGCATTTCATGTACATAAAATATACAAGTAAATTTACATAAAATTGAAACAACCTAACGATCTATTGCTTTCTTTAAAAGCATGGTGCATGCATATTTCCAAAACAGCTGTTATAACTGTGAACGTGTCATCAACGTGTGAACATATTTAGTGAGACACGCTGTTGATGTCACCTGATGGCGGTGTTGAGTGCTGTCATCCAAGAGTTGACTGTCTTCTGCTCGGAATACAGAAGCAGGGACACGTCCTTGCAGGTGACCTAGAAAGAGAACATGTCCACAGTTACTAGTTATATAGAAACTGTAGTTGTGTAAAACTCCTAAACTCTAAAACAATTCTTCCTGATACATGAACTGAGAAAAGATGTGTTACGATGCTACACGTATAAAACCCTGCTGCACGAGTGGCAGCGACCAAAGGACCACAGGACCACAGAAGCAATGGTCTCAAGGAAGAATGACAAGGGCACCACGGAGAGAAAAGAACACTGATAATAAAAACATCCTTAGAAAATCCAAATCAAACATATAACAGACGAAACGGGGAAAACAGGCAGTATCTGTAGGTTGTGTAGTGAGAAAGCAACATTTATTACAGCAAATGACACCTAGATATGTAGAGCGCAGAGATGTTATCTGACAACATGCTTTGGATAGTGCAATACAGAGCTATTACAAAACACACATAGAAGATGATTTAGCACTAAAAACAAGAACACTGGATTTGTTCGTTTCATTAAAATGCGATATCTTATTATCTTCACAGTTCATCCTCAAATGATGTCTGTCTTAGATTCATTTTATGAACAATAAAACATGCCTCACTGCTATAAAAAACATTATCTCAAATTTCGAAAAGTTAATGATCTCAACTAGTTTATTAGATGATTTTTGCTCATAATGTGTGTCTGATTGCAAACTTGAACAGATGCATAGCTCAAACTGCTGTAATACTTTATGCAGTTCAATAATTGGCTTATCTTAAACTGTTACATTGTCACTGCAGTATCATGAAACATCCTCTCAAGCCAGGGTTGTCTTCTTGCAAAACCAACCCTGGCAGATCCCCTGTGCCAAGTGCAGAAGTTAACTGAGTCAAACTAGTAACTGACTTTGCCAGTTGCAACTGTGTCAGCGTGGGAACGGTGCAAATACCTACCCCAATTTGAAGACCAATAAACACTTGGTGGGAATCCTAATATAATGACCCTTTTCGTACCCTAAACATTGCGTGTAACACAAGCCATTGTTGACTGAAATAAATGTTGTTATGATCATCTGACAGGCCGCTAATCACTGATGAAATTACATAATTCAGAGTTTTGCAAAGTGATCAGCCAGGGGTACTGTAATGCCGGCTTGCACTGCTAATAATAATAAAATACTTATATAGGACCTTATCATTTAAAAATTGCTCTTGGATGCTTTACAAATATATACACATATACATAAAACGACATACTAAGAAATAAACATGTAAAATATACCTAAAATACAGTCACTAAAACGTTTAAAAATACAGAAAATTCTTTAAAAAAAGTTCTTTACATATAGTAATTGATGTAGTCAGCAGTAGCGCCCCCTGCTGTGTGAGGATGTCATGAAAGAACTCACTGTAAAGAGCGCGCCCTCGGTGCCCTCGGCCGCCGCGTGGCCTCCAAACACCCGACTGGCGTGGCAGTGGTTGAGTGGAAGGATACAGCAGCAGATGTAGGAGTGATGCGCCCCACTGTCCAGCAGACGTTGCTTGGCATACATGAGGATGTCCGAGAAGAGAAAGAACTGGCGCTCGTACGACCGACCCCCGCTTTTTGACACCTTTGAATAACAAAAGAAAAGTCATGAATGTCAGATATCACTGGAAAGTAGAACAATTTCACAACTGTATCTTCATGGGTTGCTAATCATTACAGAGCAAACCAAAGATATAACAAATTTGCTTATAATGTACCCTGATTTTTTTTCATGTAATTATTATTTACAGTAAATTTCATACATAATTTCATACATAGTGAATTGTTGATATAAATTGGCAGGGTCAAAGTGTTTACGAGTTACCAAATGGTTCAAACAGTGATGGTACACATACACTACGGCTACAAATTCACAATAATATAATTAGTAGCAACAAATATATTTATTTGTCGTACACCTCATATTAGTCAGGTGTATTGTCAAAAAGTGTCTATTTTAACACCTTGAAATTTCCTTTGGCATAAAACTAACTTAATTTCCTTCCATACGAAATATGGAATTAAATGCCTTCCATACGAAACCAAAAACATTATTTATGTACCCATGACAGTAACATAAAGATATTAAAACTTCTGTAGTGACTAAACAAGAACAAGAGATTAGTTTTATATTGTATGACATACACAATATAAAAGATAAATAAGTTGTCAACAGATAGATGTTTTCTGGGCTCTGTTTCACTGACACTCTTACAAGCTCTTAAAACAAATTTTGCTCCAGAAAATTTAATTAATATTATTTTCTTCCTTCCGTAACATTGAAAATAAAAATTGCATTTAACTAACACGCCATTCTGCGTACAGATCACAAAATGCTCCAAGCAATGCCTACTTCCAAGGATGAAAAAAAAAATTTCATGCGAAGAAATGTCCCAACCCACCCACCTTCTTGAGCGTGCCCTCCTTGATGAAGTTGCGACCGGGCACAAGTAGCTTGGGCACAGTGGGCCCGGACAGACTCTTCTGAATCGCCAGCATCTTCATGAAGTTGTCCTGCTGCTTGATGTGGTCGTTGATGTGACTCGCAACCTCACTGATCTGACGCGTCGCCTCTGTCGACACAGACACAGTGACACACTGACACACTGACACGTCACCTCTGTCGACACAGTGATACACTGACCTGACACGTCACCTCTATCAAGTATTAACACTTTGCTTTGTTTGGGATTAACAACTGTCAGTAACACAGACTGCAATGCATCCAGAACACGACTGCTCCTCTGATGACACGACTGAGGAAGCACGAACACATCACACCAGTACTGACACACCTGCATTGGTTACCAATCCAAGAAAGACTAAGGCTTACAATTCTTTTGATTACATTCAAGGCACCGCAATGTATATCCAAGGTTCTCATTGAATATTCTCACACTCCCTCCGTTCAAATTCGGCTAATCTCCTAAAAGTGCCACCCACACGCTTCATGTCGTTCAGAGATCGGGCTTTCACCAAAGTGGCCCCTCTACTGTGGAACAGTTTGCTGCAGTCACTCAGACAGTGTGACACTACGTCGTCATTTAAAACGGTAGTGATACTATTGTAAGACTCCCACTCTCAGTAGTGATACTATTGTAAGACTCCCACTCTCAGTAGTGATACTATTGTAAGACTCCCACTCTCAGTAGTGATACTATTGTAAGACTCTCAGTAGTGATACTACTGTAAGACTCTCAGTAGTGATACTACTGTAAGACTCCCACTCTCAGTAGTGATACTATTGTAAGACTCTCAGTAGTGATACTACTGTAAGACTCTCAGTAGTGATACTACTGTAAGACTCTCAGTAGTGATACTACTGTAAGACTCTCAGTAGTGATACTACTGTAAGACTCCCACTCTCAGTAGTGATACTATTGTAAGACTCCCACTCTCAGTAGTGATACTATTGTAAGACTCTCAGTAGTGATACTACTGTAAGACTCTCAGTAGTGATACTACTGTAAGACTCCCTCTCAGTAGTGATACTACTGTAAGACTCTCAGTAGTGATACTACTGTAAGACTCTCACTCTCAGTAGTGATACTATTGTAAGACTCTCAGTAGTGATACTACTGTAAGACTCCCACTCTCAGTAGTGATACTATTGTAAGACTCTCAGTAGTGATACTACTGTAAGACTCCCACTCTCAGTAGTGATACTACTGTAAGACTCCCACTCTCAGTAGTGATACTACTGTAAGACTCTCATTCTCAGTAGTGATACTATTGTAAAACTCTCAGTAGTGATACTACTGTAAGACTGCCACTCTCAGTAGTGATACTACTGTAAGACTGTCACTCTCAGTAGTGAATACTACTGTAAGACTGCCACTCTCAGTAGTGATACTACTGTAAGACTGTCACTCTCAGTAGTAATACTATTGTAAGACTCAGTAGTGATACTACTGTAAGACTGCCACTCTCAGTAGTGATACTATTGTAAGACTAAGTAGTGATACTACTGTAAGATTATCACTCTCAGTAGTGATACTACTGTAAGACTCTCACTCTCAGTAATGATACAACTGTAAGACTCTCACTCTCAGTAGTGATACTACTGTAAGACTCTCACTCTCAGTAGTGATACTACTGTAAGACTCTCACTCTCAGTAGTGATACTACTGTAAGACTCTCACTCTCAGTAGTGATACTACTGTAAGACTCTCACTCTCAGTAGTGATACTACTGTAAGACTCTCACTCTCAGTAGTGATACTACTGTAAGACTCTCACTCTCAGTAGTGATACTACTGTGAGACTCTCACTCTCAGTAGTGATACTACAGTCATTCACAAAAACATTGCTATTTCAAATTATGCTTTTGGTGATATATAATTTTAAAGGCAATGAGAGAAAGACAAGTATAACAGTGTGTAGCCGTGTCACTCACCCTCCAGGGCGTGTAGGTCGGCGTGGTCACTCGGAGTGTTTTGTCGCAGGTCGTCCAGTAGCAGCTTGTACCTACATGTGAACACATGGCAGAACACAGTGATATGACCTACTGCAATCTGTATAGACAATACATATGGCCTGCTTCAAGCCTAGTGTACAACTGGGATACATGGCTGTATCATAATCTGTATAGATAATACATATGACCTGCTTCAAGCCTAGTGTACAACTGGGATACATGGCTGTATCATAATCTGTATAGATTATACATATGACCTGTTTCAAGCCTAGTGTACACCTGGGATACATGGCTGTATCATAATCTGTATAGACAATACATATGACCTGCTTCAAGCCTAGTGTACAACTGGGATACATGGCTGTATCACAATCTGTATAGACAATACATATGGCCTGCTTCAAGCCTAGTGTACACCTGGGATACATGGCTGTATCACAATCTGTATAGACAATACATATGGCCTGCTTCAAGCCTAGTGTACAACTGGGATACATGGCTTATCATAATCTGTATAGACAATACATATGACCTGCTTCAAGCCTAGTGTACACCTGGGATACATGGCTGTATCACAATCTGTATAGACAATACATATGACTTGCTTCAAGCCTAGTGTACACCTGGGATACATGGCTGTATCATAATCTGTATAGATAAAACATATGACCTGCTTCAAGCCTAGTGTACAACTGGGATACATGGCTGTATCATAAACTGTATAGACAATACATATGACCTGCTTCAAGCCTAGTGTACACCTGGGATACATGGCTGTATCATAATCTGTATAGATAATACATATGACCTGCCAGACCAAAGCGGGTATTCAGTAACAATTTTTTTTTGACATTTCTGATAATAACATCAGTACTTTTTATTTATTGATGAAATTAAAGAAGACTTAATTCCTGCTTTGATGTGTAATTAATTACATATAGCGGATGTTTTAGTTTTAGAAGATTCAACTGCACTGTGCACACATTGTGCACAGTGCAGTTGAATCACCAGAATCATTACTGATAAATGTAACAAAAATGTTGTGTACCTGAATGCTAAAGTCTCAATAATATTATATCATCTTTGCCGATGAACATCACATAAACAGTTACTTTTGATAAATCATTGTGTCTGTTTCTCCCACACCTGATGTTGATTAACAGGAATAAGCTTTCATTACCTTGGCACACGTTGAACTGGGGTAATGAGAAGGGCATTTAGCTTCAGCCCTCCTAACTCGGGCAGTTCTTCCTGTCTGCGTCTCAACTGGGAAAACTCAGGACATTTCTGTTCCCACTCCTTCGAGAAAAAGATAAATTAATAAATACAAAATCAGTTGCACAGCAGAACATACTGATATAACATGTACAAAGCAGTGGAAATGCTTTTATACCGATGTATAAAACAAACTAATATTTCACACCGATCTGACTAAAATGGATTCAATCTGCAAAACCACCATTAATTTTCTGTAATAATAAATTATTTACAATGTGTAAACTATTCCAAATTATTATAGATAAAATTACTATGTTAAATTATTTATTCTTTGTTTAAAGATGGAGATTTAGATGAGGTGCATTTTCACAATTATATAGGAGCAAATTTATTTCAAGATTTGAAATTAAAATTAATCGAAATGAAATGGGCCTGTGAAAAAGTGTACAGAACCTACTTTACAATGGGCGTATGTATATATATATATATATATATATAAAGGGGAGATCTTTAAAAAAAACGCAGGTAAATTAAAATGTATTCTAGTTGTTCTTTAGCCTGCCCCTGACAGTGTTCTTACCAACAAGGTCGCCAGTGCTCGCTCGTGGTTGTTAGCGTAGGTGGAATAAAGCTTGAGGAAAGGCCCCATCTTAAGGAATGCTGCCCCAGTTGATGTCATATTCAGGTGCTGCCACAGCTCAGTGTTGACGCTGATGATCTGACGAATGTTGCTGAAGATTGTCACGATTATATGGGCAGGGATGAGGCCAGACTCTCGGGTGGGTGTCTCAAAGAACTGAAATATTTGTGAAAATAACATTGGCAAATATTTTAGGTGTATTCACTGAATTCATAAATAGTAAAAAAATTGTGGGTAGTGTTCAATATTCATATTTCAAATTCTTCTAGGATCAATCCAGAAAGTACAATATATATGGATCCCTTTATGGTATAATTTTGTAGACTCCAACTACCACTTCGTAATGAGGCACAGGCACCACTGCGCTGACAATCATATCCTAGAAATTTACATACAGAAATGCTATGTTAGAGATAGGTCATATCATATTAAATCAATAAAAAAATTCCTGTACAACATTTTGGTGATAACATGGCTGTAAAAAACTAATTCACCAACAGGATCACAATTTGTGATGAGCAAGTTTCTCTAGATACATTATATTGAACATCGGGAAATGGATTATTTCACCTGTTAACATAAATAATTGTTGCTTGAAATTAAACAATAAATTCAATGCATTAAATAAATTTGCCGGTTGTAGGTTCTGTTTTTTTTTAACAAATTTAATACGAAAACTTTTTTAATGTCTAAGAAAATAATGATCCAACAGAACTGAATTATTCTCAGTTCACATCCACACCAGGCATCAATGTAGGACAACATGTGTTACTAGTTAACCCAGTTGGTGGACCAGTCATTTGAAAAACCATAACAAAATCAGATATAGCTCACTGTAACAATGTACTCCAGATGGCGCTGGTAGGTGAGCTCCGTATCGAGAATCTCTTGGATGATTTTCTTCCTCCGCCGTTCCATTTTCACTTCCCTGAAGCTGATGTTGCTCTGCATGCCACCCTCTCCGAACTCCCCCTCCAGGCTCTCCTCTCCCTCTTCCCCATCATCTCTCACTTCCCCAGCTTCATCGCCACCTTTAGTATCACTGTCCAGTCTCTCGGAACACCTGCAGCAGAAACATCCATTTACCATTCAAATTACACAATATTTTCACATGTTTATTTTGGTGGTGACTGGTGAATCCACCAAATCTGTGGCTAACAATTTCAGAATTTTTTTAATTTGCAGCTCTCTTTAGGCCCTAAAAGAAACTTAGATAATCATTTGTCGTCGTTTATAGCATGAGAGATATAGTAAGGCAAACTTAATATTATGGGAATGAGAATGTAGCATATTTTTTCTTTCAAATGCTCAATTATCATAACTGTGAATGCCTTATGCATGATAATAATTTGTATTCTTTAAAAGTCTAAAGGATAAAGTAAGACAAACTTAATATTGTGGATATGAGAAGGTAACAATTGTAGCATATTTATATCGTTCAAATGCTCAACTATCATATCTGTGAAGGCCTTTTGCCTGAAACTGATTGATAGTGGATATTTAAATGGTTTTATTGTGTAATGGTACCTGGAGAAATATCCTTCCGAGTCTGTGAAAAGAGACCGATGAAGACCGTTTGAAACAGAGTCGACCAGTGACACCCCGTCGTCACTGTCACTGATGTCATTTATCACAGGTACTTCATTGTCCATTTGATGGAGCTCAGTTGTTGGTAGCTGCAAGTTGATAATACTCACTCACTAGAGAAAATACAAAGTCCTGAAAGTAGAAACAGTGAATCTCTGCCCCTCTAGTATTGCGCTGCGTTCCAGTAACATCATGTTTATTGTGAATATGCATTCATGACTCCCTTGATTACCTGGTTGCATAAATTCACCAATCGTAAATTGGAGGAGTGTGCGTGAACTTTCAAGTTTTCTTTTTTGTTTCTCTGTCACCGGACACTGCAGCCTATGAACTTTATGTAACATAACATGGTTATTAGCACTAATGTTGGCACTGTTGGTGGAATATTTGAGCATGCATTTTAAACATTAGTGAGACTTAGAGTCTTAGTCTTATTACATTCATTTAGACATTGTTTGCCTGGGTCCGGGATATAATAAATAATAATGGTCCAACATTTGGAACATTTAGGGGCGTAGACGTAGTCGACATAACGCCTATAACTCGACAATGCTTGATTTCTAGTAGGGTGGTGTCACACATGTGTAAAATATCTCTCGGGTAATATACTACATTACCAGGTTAATACAATCTACGCTACCGGAACAGGTTTACGACGACGATGTGTCTGGTTTACTACATTTCCCACATATATTATCGCTCAGGTAAATATCTGAATGGGGTACGTCGTAAGGAGCAAATATAACGTTACGTTCATGAGTTTTTACTAAATTGAACAGCGTGGCAAACTAGGTGTGGCAGAAAACAAACTTGCATAATGTTTAAAGCGAAATATTAGTGCCGCAAAATAGCAATAAGCATGCCGGAATGTGACGATCTAAACTTCCTTACACTATTTTGAATTTCGAATTTCCCACTTTGACAGGAGTGGCGGATGGTAGTGTACTCTAATTGGTCGATTTTGTTCACAAAAATAAAACATGTTTAATAGTCGTGAAATGTAGCAAAATATTAAACATATGCATATTGGAATACAAATATATGTTAATTGATACTGCATAAAAAAACGCAATTTCAATATATAAAATAAGTAAAGCCTAAACATTTATTCGCCAATATCTGAATAATCCGCAAGATGGCACCACGTAGATCACTTTAGTTCGCTGTTGTCAGCTAGTTCATACTCGTGCACATTTTGCACGATAAATAATGTGGAAAAGATGTGTGGTAAAAAACTAGTGTGTTTTATTCTTGTGAGGAAAAACGCCGTTTATATATAGCGTAAATATATACGAAACGTGCACATGTTGTAATACAATGTTAGGCACTTATGCAGAATTCGGACTCACCTCAAATTTGCCATTATAACTGTATCTTTGCCAACATTTTATACTTCATGTTGTTAATTATTTTTATGTTTTTTTCAAACAGCGCGTCTTAAACTTAGAGGCTTGGCAGACTTTTGACGTCGAAAAGACAGCGCGGTCGGCATAAACAAACTGTCTATCGCTCATTCTATGTGACGGCGCAGTAACACATGCACCGTTGCGCTTACGACTGGCACAAATCGGAGCGCTATTTCGGTCTCAGAATGCAATATTTGTGAAACATAAATAATAAATAATATATCTGAATGCTGAAGTGATTGAATCATTGATCATGTTTAACTTTAGGATTAAAGTTTGTGTGAGGTATCCAAGATAGGCAAATATAAAGGTAAAACTGAGGTGGGTCCGAATTCTGCATAAGTGCCCAATGTCATGACATGTTATTCTAATGTAAACTGTCGTACTCAGTTAATTTGTAGTAGTATATGCACTTTACATGGCGCCAACTAGCTAGGACCCCCCTGCTAGGACAGGGAAACGAGTAAACGGGCCAGCCTGCGAGTCGAACACATGAATCAAAACATGCTGATTTTTCCACTATATGAAGAAATATTTGCAAAGTATACCGATATTCCAAACGTAAAACACTTATTTTATTCCACTTGTGCAAATGAATTGTTAAAAAAGGTATATTTTGGCGAAGTACTTACAAAATATAGTTCCGTGCCGTGAGTCGAAATGGTAACCTGGTGGTGGTAATAATTACAAGATTTAGCCAAATTTAACAAGATTGCCATTCGAGAGTGAACTCCAGATGGCAAGTGGACAAGGAAGCCGTCGGCATACTGAGAATCCAACACATATTATCTATGCATATTCTGGCCTTTTGAGTTGTTTGTAGGTGTTGTTTTTAAACACGCAACACTCCCCACAGGGACCATTACGCAACGGGGGCCAATGAGTATTTTGTGTAATAGTTATTTATTTTGAAAATGTATGTTCACAAACCTCATTCTGCATCTTTGTCAATCAGATTGTTTGTGTAGATGCCAAATGTACCTGTTTTGCACATTCTATTTTACATCTGGCTGTAATTATAAGCAATATCGCTAGTTTTCGACTGGCGGGTCATTGACTATTGTATCATGCCCATGCCAATGGCCAATGTCAGTGCCATTGCAATGACAAGGCAATGGCCAATCCCATGGGCAGTGGCAATGACAGTTGATGACAATGGCAATGAATGACTGGCAGTCATCTTGATGGTAATGTCAGTACCAGTGCCCAGCAGCATTACCAATTGTGGCCTGACGCTGGATATTGACCATGTGGCATGTCCATGCCACACATTGTCATTGAGTGATTGACTGATTGAGTCATTAACATAGTCAATATTGTCTGTCGATAGTGACATGTTTTTATTATTGCCTTATTATTGGCTATATAGGCCTTGCCATATATGGCATGGCTTTGGACCTTCACTTCTTTCTCATGCAACCTCTGTGTACATTGGATAGATATCAAATTTTCCCGGGGCTGGGATAGATAAAAATTAAATCCAGACATCTGGAAGTCAGGGCTACCACTTTATCAAGAAGAGGATTACAGTTACACCCACTGCGAGAGAAAGATGGTTTGTTAGTTTCACTATGGTTATCATAGAGATGGCGCCACTGTTGCAAGCAACTGCCTTCTGACAGGGACTACTAATCTCGGCAGCTGGCCAGCTCAGTTGAATGCCAAATTAATTTTAATTGGCTACACAGAGCACTGTTACAAACATCTAATTGCCCTGGGCAGGCAATCAGCCTTGGTGAGCCTGGCAGTGGCAGGTTGTAAGTCCATGTACAGGAATGGAACTGTTGCAGCCTCTCCCTGGGCAGTCCTGTGCCTGTGTCCTTAATTAGTGCAGGATGCTGGGGAGAATCAGTGGGGAGTGGAAGGAGGGATCGGCTGATTAGCCACTGGTGGGGCTCATGGGTTGCTGTTTAGTCTTGTCGAGTGAATGAGTGGGCTTTGGATAGTTTCCGTGGAAATCTCTATGTTCTGTTTAGGATAATTGACTGCCACTGTTGTCTCAGTTTCTAAATAAAACATCCGACATCATTTAAGTGGATAATGGCATTGCGAGGCATGGTTGGGCATTATAAGAAGACCTGTTTATGTTGCGATTATTAGTGAATGGCAATTTATTTAAAAGTTGTGTGTAAATAAAGTGTAAAATGTTTTGAGCAGTTGTAAGCAGTGGATATTGTGCTACATAAGAATTTACCTTTACTTTTACAGTTTAAATAGACATACTAGATTAAGACCATTTGAAGTCCTATCTAGGATACGTTTTGTACAAAAAACTAGCAAATAATGCTGATTGATGCTTCATACAAGTGGATGCAGAAGATGGGTTCAGAAAATATTTGTAGTTGACATTCATAAGCATGATGTAAATTTTACACATTAATCAATGAATAGGTTTTCTACAAATGTTGCAAATTACGTTAAATGTTCCCAACTGATCAACGGATGATTTGCATTACCCAGATCAATAATGGAAACCATGCAAAATATTGTGAACATCTGACTAATGTCCATCAATATATATAACATATGGTATATTAACTGGTAAAGACCTCCCCAATGATGGGGAATTAAAGAGTGTTACTTTTTTCCGAGAACCCCTGAAAATTTGATTTCTTTACTCAGGTGGACTGGACTGACCATCCTTGCAAGCCAGGGGGTACTGCAGCTGATTATAGTAGCACCAGGCAGCCATAACGTACCCTGGCTGGTCGCTTTGCAAAACTCGGAATGTGATATGGGGTTTGATATGAATCCAGTCACATGACAATTTTTGGTAATTTCAGCCACACGCTGCTTGTGTTTCATGCTATATTTGGGGTATAGAAGCAAATATTCGAATGCACAAAACCATTCAGTTCATGTGATTGAGCAAACCGGTTATTATACATGGATTCCCAGAAATTATTTATCTGTCTTCAGATTGGTGAAGGTATTTGCAGTGTTCTCATGGCTGCGATGCAGTTGCAACTGGCAAAGTTCGACTTAGCTAAATGCAATACTTTGCATAAGGGATCTGCCATGCCTGGTACTGCAGGGCAAACTACCCTGGCTTGAAAGGGTGGTTGTGGTCAGTGAATGCTTTAAAAAAAATTGGCATACAGTTTAGTTTAATTTATACTTTAAGAGGAGGAAGTCTTGAAGGAAAGTTAAATTAATTAATATAATGTTCCTAAAGCTATATAAATATGTTGAAAGTGTACTCCTCAGCAAACTGTTTAGTAACTTTAAATTAAGCCCATAACCGTCCATAATTTGAATATTTAACCTGAAACTGGTTCAAATAGTAAATAAAACATCCAGTTTCAAAACAAACTTTATTGGCGGCAGTGTTTCCCTGGGTAAAACAATGGGCAAGGTTGTAGGGTAAGCTAAGCAAATGATGTAGGCGTGATAAATGCAATCGGGGTCTGGCAGCATGCCCCTGGAACTATTTTTTTCTAAATTAGCTTAAAAATAGTGTACTATGAAATGTGTTTTAACCTATTCCTTGGCATATGGCCTACAGTGGAGAAAGAAATCACAAGTTGGCATGTAAACGTGTTTGCTGCTTGGAAACATTTTGGTGAGAGGTGGCTTAGAAAAACAGTGAGGTGGCCCACCTCATTCGTCATACAGGAGGGAACACTGGACGGTATTGCCAAGGTGTGCTGAGGGGACTGGATTAGCCTTTGATGTTCAATAGTGTCCTATTTTCCCATGTTCAACTCGGCAGACTTTCTGTTACAAAGGACTGGATTGAATAATACCAGGTAGAGGCATTGACTACATCCCCTTGAGAGGAATGTGTTAGGCTGATTTTATAAAATATCTCCCTCATGATTCACTTTTGCGACAATAAATACTGATCAAGGTTACACACTTTTAGCTGTTAAAACTGTGAATTACATATCCAACGTTGTCAATGATTCAACATGAAAATTCACAGAAAAGCATTCGTTTTGTCAACATCAGTGATATGCGTAACAAGAATACAACTTGGTTGTTGCGTTCCACAAATTCTGCCGCCAGTTAGTTAGTTGTAGTTCTTAATTAGGTGAAAAAAGCGTGCAACATTCCTCCAATTAGAAGCGCTAATTGGTCATTACCTTGCTTTCTGGCTCCAGAAACTGCCCTTGTTTTTCTTTCTTGTTCTCACTCCTGTGGCAGAAACACTAATTGTGATTTATGCTTACCCCTAAGGTATGCTGTCAACTTGAAATGGGGTTTCCAATCTTGGTCTACCACTTAGAGGCATAGCTATCTTCTTTTTCTTTTGCATATTCGTTTTGGTAGCCACGCAGTGGTTCACCATACTGTTATGCCTATGTTAATTAATTGCAGCATAGCTGAATCCTTTCCAGAGAAGTCGCGATCGTGTTCGATTGAACAGGTCTGCCAGGAAGTATAGAATGTAAAGTGCTTTGAACACTCCTTATAGTTGGATACCACACTGTATAGAAGAATATACTGTTCTGTAGTACACACCGATGGGAATTTATAAAAGGCAGCAATTCCACTTGAGATTATACATATATATATATATATATATATATATATATATATATAATTAATATGTTACCTTAGCATCTCAATAACTCTAAAGCCCCTTCGCCTCTTTCTACGCTTTACGTTGTTTACAACATTGGCCTATGCGACTTACCAATTGGTATTTAATTCAGAAAACACAACATAGTTATTTTATATTAAATTTGCTACTAAAGGTGTTTTTATGCTTGTGTTTTTATGAAGGTCTTCCTTGAACCTGAGAATATTCACCAGAGGGTGCCAGTGTGCGATGGGTGGCGATGACACATAAGAGCCACTAATGAAAGAAGGTTTTACATTACCGGTATGTGACATACTTTTTACGATCACATTTTGTATCACATGTTTTCATGGAGGAAGGCAGAAAGTTAGTCACAACAACACCATCATCTTGTACGGGGGCTGACAGACTTGCCTGCTGTGTATCCCGATTTAATCTTTTTCTAGCACGACTGCGTAGCCGAATCTTGAGGACTGTGTAGGCAAATAACATGTACATTTATTTGTCTTTTCAGCATTTTTAATAAAATAATTTTTCTTTCCATCCATATCAGTTTGATAGCTTACGTTCTGGATGCATTTTGCTTTTCACTGAACTTTTCAACAAATTTGACTTGTAAATTTACACTTTTGTTTTTTTATATTGACTTCCTGCTCTGCTGTTTGTGAAATATAATTCGGAGGCAATATGAATGGGTCTAAGCATTTTGAAATGGGCATTCAGAATCTTTACTCAGCGGATCCAAATGCAAAATTCTCATAAAATTTGTAATTAAGACTGACTAATGACGAAATGTCATCAAAGCCGAGTCTATTTGCCATTAAGGCATATTGGAAGCGTGCGAATAACGCATTTTGTTCTCGAATCACTGCCGTGTGTGACGCACTTACGACACCATTCTAAAGCCGCCGTGAAAGTTGGGACGACGTAAATTCAGCGCTAAGTTGTTTTCCTTGTGCAATCGTTACGCCATTGTTGCCGGTCGGATTCTGCAGCGCCACGCGGCTTTCCATTAGCCCGACACACACGAATGGATAGTGCAAAGTAATCCATTTAGCTAATAAAGATGCTTGAAGATGCATTAAGCGCATTCATCAGTGGTGTTAATTCGCCTCCCTCGATATTGTGTTCTGCTAAGTGCAATGTTGGTGCCATCCTGTGCTTTCAGGAGATGGCCGCGTGGTGATAGCACTTTCACCAACGGCTAAATCAAAGGATTTCCGGGCTGTCGGATAAAGAGCATCTCTGATTAATTGTGTCGCGGAAATTATTGTATTGGGTTGTGCGCGTGTGATGTTTTTGTTTGCTGGCATTTGGTTCATTCCCGTTGCAACCGACGTAGAAAGGCTGCGTCTGTGAAGATCGAATATGAAAGTGAATAAATATGAAAAGATGGAGGTTTCATCTCTAGCTTAATGGCATCAGTCAAGCGTTTATTATTTATAAGTAATCGGTAACTGTTAACATTTCACGTTGTTGTGCATAAATAAACATCTGACGCTTTGAGAAGTTCAGCTTTGTCATTTTGTGAAATTCGATCAGTAATTTTTATCTTAATAAAGTAAGCAATCAATGTATATACCACTAAACTGCACAAAGATTGTTTTGTTGCATTTAGACTTAATGAATGTTTAGGTGAGTTTACACCTACCAAGTTGTCGTCCAATAGAAATAACAGAACAGCTCACAAATGTGCTAATGACATCAATGCAGTGAACCTCACATTTGAGAAATTGTCATCAGTCTGTGTCAAGTAGGCTCAGCGGAGTGGTAGATTAAACTAAAACAGATCAAAAATTCAGATTTTCTAATACTTGCGGTACTTTAGATGTACGGGAGGGAAATCTGTGATGGAAAGTGTCTGTCGAATTGATTAATGCTGTGAGATATTGTCTGAGAGAACATCAGTTTTATTATCATTGGTGTATTTATCAGCATTATGCTCTGGGACTGAATCTGTGGCAGACACGTTTATGATACGATATAAAAGCTAATAAACATGCAGTGTGAGAATGCGTGATCGATGGCATACATTTATCATGCTACAACTCTGAAAGTTGTGGAATTGTATTAAGTTGTTTCGATGAGCGACGTTTTTATTTATGCCTCATAACACGAAAGCACCATTACCAGGGACTTCCATATTTCAGGAGCTTTTTGGAAGGTATCACTTTAATAATTTAAAACATGTGTAGTGTTTTGGAATGGGTAGACAAGTTAGAAAATGTGTAAATTAAATGTATTATTGCTTACAGAGCATATGTGGATTGGTGAAAAATATTATCTAGTTTCACATTTGTGGTCATAATACCATACTTTACTAATTATAAAACTAAAACAAAAAAACAACAGTCATGCTAATCACCAACCAGAAATAATGATGATATTATAATAAACAATACCTCTCATTTATTGACTGTTTTTGAATATTTTGGCTGCTTCATACAGTCTCTGTTAGAACAAAAAAACAGTTTCTTGAGACGTAATGTTAAAAATATTGAAAAAATTGAAGAAACCGTTTACATGTACTAGATAGTGATAGAGAAGTGGTTTTACAGTGTGCAAAACCTGAACAAAGTGTGAATATATACACAAACAATTTTATGTAACCCTTTCATAAAAATATATTTCTATAATGGTACACCCTGATTGGTACTTCGGGGAAGATGTAACATGTTTTAGTATTAAGACAGTAAGACTACGTATGTCGTGTTTATGTGTTGACACAGCACTCCCTAGGCTTATAACGACAATGAACGTATTTCTCCACAAATAGTGCTCTAGTTCTTGGAAGCAACCGTTTCTATTTTTTGTGTGGGTTTGTTTGACATGAGTTATTCTGACATGTACACATGCAGGGTTGTATGGGTGGGGGGAGGGTAGGGGGTTTGTGGGTACCTAATTGCAATGGCAGATATGGCAGTATTGTTAATGTAAAGTTTGCAAATGCTTAAAAAGGTAGGGGCCAATTATTTGTTGTGAAATACTGAATGTTTATAAGAGGTAAACCAATCTAGTGTTTTCAGCTCGTCTATCTTTGAGTGGTCACTTCAAATATTTTGAGGTGTGTGTTAGCTTGGATATGTACAAAAAAAACTACACATTGTATGTTTAGATTTTATTGGTAATTCTCATTGATTTAACAAGACTTTCTTGAAAGCCAAATGGTAAGATTTCATCAGTGGCCAGCAGAACTTTCTCTACACACAAGTTTTTAATTAATTAGCACCACCCTCTGGGTTAAGATAACTTTGCCCAGACAGCTGTGGTAACAGCAATAGAGTGGCGGGCAGAGCGTTTCTATTTGTCATACTTTAGACAAGAGCACAGCTGCCTACAAAGTTGGGACGGCAATGAACGACTGAGTGTATTGCCAGGATGTTGCATTACGTGGAGCCAGCGAGAGTGCTTGCATGCGCCACTTTGATGGCCTTAGCCTGAGCACATTAGATTATTTGTATTTGCCATTTAGCTAATGCAGCCATCATCAGCTACGTACTTCTGCTCTAGAGCTCTCTCCAGTCTCTGACTAGGCTTTGATTTGTTGCACACTCCCCTCCAAATGCCACCCACTTTGAATAATGGATGGGGCAGTGATTTTGCTGACCCACGAAGGCCGATCTGATGATCATGTGCAATTTGGGCGATGTTTGTGGGCATTTGGGTTTGGTTTCCAGCGAGTTGGGGAAGTAATGGAAGAACACTTAGGACCGTCTTGATGGTAATGGCTTTGTTTGTGGCTTTGTTGTTTACACTTCTCCGGCACGTATCTCATTGCAACCGCAAACACCTGAAGTCAGGAATTGTTAAACAAACTATCCAGAAGTTGATTTAATGCTGTGTTGCCTACTCGGTGCCTGTTTGGTAAATCAATCCTCGGTTGCGACTTGAGAAATTTATGAGGGTTTACATTCACACGTCAAGAGTAGTTTACGTTGTGAGAGATGTGGTTGTTGAAATGAAAGTAGGGCTGTCATGCATTTTGATGCAATTGTTAGATCGTTTCCTGTGTGGTTGAAACTTTCCAAGAAAAATGTTCTGATGGCATCATTGAAGTAAAGGTTAAATTAATTTCAGTGTGTTAAAAAATCTTCAATAATTATTTACTTTCACGCTTGCCTATATATAGATATTTCACAGTGCCAGGGTCAGTACCTTTGTTGTGAAAGTTTTGTCTACGGCAGTGGAAATAATTTAATAAACCCCTTAAAGTTGGTGTATCACAGCTACATTTTCAACAGCCATTTATAACGTGTAATATAATTATATAAGCTACTTCTGAGGTGCAAATGAAATCCTTGGTAGACCACAAGTAGAAGCTTACAAATGACTGACTAAAGTATGAATGTTGGTAAACATACATGTCTTCCTGAGTTGTAAAGTGTTCATGGTTGTCAAAAGGGTTAACTTGCCCTATATATGTGTACACACATTCACACATATGTCGCTTGCTTTACCTTATTTGAAAGACTCTCCATTATCAGCTGCATGGACTGATGACAGCCTGGGCTGGCAGAAATGTGAGTTGTTCTCTCTGCACATATATCTACCTGGAGTTTTTGGGCTTGCAAAAAGTTTGCCCTGCATAAAGGCCTGGGTCCACACTTTCCTGTGGACATTTCGTTCCCTTTTAGTTAGTTGCTCAGTATAATAACTGATAATTATTAATACACTAATTACAAGTTGATATAGTTGCCACTACAATCTATATCTGGTTCTATGTCTGTTAGATTTCTTAATAAATAACAAATGCTGACAATATTTCTTGACAGTAAAGATTGAAGAACTTTTTTGGGGGAGGTTAGTGGTGTTTGGCGTAAACCTGTATCTTAATTTTGTTTGTTGGTTATTTAGCAGAGAAATGTTCACTCATCGACTGATGTTTATCCACTGCAGCCTGTGTATGTGGCTGGTATGTGACAGTTGTCTGACAGGCACATATAAGCCGTCAGACTTCACAAGACATGCTGTAAGATTGGCACTGGGTGGGAGGGAGGCTTGAGGGCCAGACTAAAAGGAACGGGAGATATTTCGACTGAGTAAGACAGAACGCATTGGTGTCAACCATCAAAGATATCAGTAGTTTACAAACACTTGTCTCTTGTCCACGCTAATGGAGATGCATTTGCTGGGGCCGCCATTAAAGGTACGTAGTGGGTTTAATGACTTAAAAGCCTGCCTGTGTTTACAGGGGGCATTAGACTGATGGAGTAGTGAGGCTGTAAAGTGCTTTGCTGACTGGCATGTGTCGCCGCTAACTGTCCAACCTCCACTCTCTCCCTGTGTTATTAATACAAGCGGTTGGGGCGAGTCTCCCCATCGAAACCACAGCCCATGGGAATGCGTCAGTCTCTCTCCGCAAATGTCACATGGCCATTATGTAATAATAGGAAGCGATTATAATTGCGCACGGTGACAGGGAAACGTGTAAATTGAATGCCAGGACTTTTGTTCGGCACCGCCCGAGCTTCCAAGGTCCATTAGGAAGCGAATGTTGTATGTTTGAGGGACGCTGGATGCGGTGTTGCTTGTATCCTGCTGGGGGGGGGGTGTAATTCGATATGATGTTAATTTGTCACATTTGTTCGCTTTTAGAGAGACAGTTTGTTGTAATTCATCATTGACAAGCTCGTGGCTTGTGTGGCTTGTGTTAGAATTGTACATTTTCATAGGAAAACGACGACTACAATATTTTTAGAAGTTAATTCTTTAGTTGAAATGAAAAACAGATCCAGATTTGCCTTAGCGTTTTAAGTGGCTGAAAGGGAACGTGATTCCAAAGGAGGGAGAGATTGTAGGGAGGAGAGGAGTAGGGGAAGAGGAAAGAATGGGTGGGATAGGAAACAGGGGGGAAGAGAGTGATAGGACTCATGGGAGGTATGTGCAAAAGGGAGGGTGAGAGATGAAGGGGAGGAAAGAACAGTAGTGGGAGGGGGAGTGGGAGGGGGAGAGAGAGGGAGGGGGAGAGAGAGGGAGGGGGAGAGAGAGGGAGGGGGAGAGTGGGAGGGAGAGAGAGGTAGAGGAAGGTGGAGGAGAGGGGTGAATGTTGGAAAGGAGGGAAATATGAGCACTGGGGAGAGCAAGCATATCTGTGAGACGCCTACTGCCCCACTGTTGTAAAGAACGCCCTGATGTGGTTGTTCTTCAGGACTTCACTGGTAGCTTCTTTGCTTAGTAATCTCTTTGATTTGAAATATTGCTTCTTCCTCTTTGTTGAATCCTCTGAAATCCTGCCAATATCAGATTCTTGACATCCATGAAGCTGTGAAACTGATGTCTCATTTGGTGTGTGTTGTAGATGTTTCTCTATGCTGACTCTGGTGTTGACAGTCTCTATGATGACTCTGGTGTTGACAGTCTCTATGATGACTCTGGTGTTGACAGTCTCTATGATGACTCTGGTGTTGACAGTCTCTATGATGACTCTGGTGTTGACAGTCTCTATGCTGACTCTGGTGTTGACAGTCTCTATGCTGACTCTGGTGTTGACAGTCTCTATGATGACTCTGGTGTTGACAGTATCTATGGTGACTCTGGTGTTGAAGTCTCTATGATGACTCTGGTGTTGACAGTCTCTATGATGACTCTGGTGTTGACCCAAGTCTTTGGTTTTTGATTTTTACCCTTCTAGGGGTTGAACAAATGTTTTATGATGACCCGGGGTTGACAGCCCCTATGTGACTTTGGTGTTGACAGTCTCTATGATGACTCTGGTGTTGACAGTCTCTTATGGCCTTTGGACTTTTTGGTGTTGACAGTCTCTATGATGACTCTGGTGTTGACAGTCTCTATGTGACTCTGGTGTTGACAGTCTCTATGTGACTCTGGTGTTGACAGTCTCTTATGATTTTTAACCTTAGGGGGGTTGACAGTCTCTTATGCCTTTGGACTTTCTGGTGTTGACAGTCTCTATGTGACTCTGGTGTTGACAGTCTCTATGATGACCCGGGGTTGACAGTCTCTATGGTGACTCTGGTGTTGACAGTCTCTTATGATTTTTACCCTTTTTTGGGGTTGACAGTCTCTATGATGACTCTGGTGTTGACAGTCTCTATGCTGACTCTGGTGTTGACAGTCTCTATGATGACTCTGGTGTTGACAGTCTCTATGATGACTCTGGTGTTGACAGTCTCTATGCTGACTCTGGTGTTGACAGTCTCTATGCTGACTCTGGTGTTGACAGTCTCTATGATGACTCTGGTGTTGACAGTCTCTATGATGACTCTGGTGTTGACAGTCTCTTATGATTTTTACCCTTTTTTGGGGTTGACAGTCTCTATGGTGACTCTGGTGTTGACAGTCTCTATGTGACTCTGGTGTTGACGGGCTCTATGATGACCCGGGGTTGACCCAAAGGGGCCCCTTATGCCTTTTAACTCTTTTTTTGTTGACAGTCTCTTATGATTTTTACCCTTTTTTGGGGTTGACAGTCTCTATGATGACTCTGGTGTTGACAGTCTCTATGCTGACTCTGGTGTTGACAGTCTCTATGATGACTCTGGTGTTGACAGTCTCTATGATGACTCTGGTGTTGACAGTCTCTATGATGACTCTGGTGTTGACAGTCTCTATGATGACTCTGGTGTTGACAGTCTCTATGATGACTCTGGTGTTGACAGTTTTTCTATTTTGGGATGACTCTGGGTTGACAGTCTCTATGATGACTCTGGTGTTGACAGTCTCTATGATGACTCTGGTGTTGACAGTCTCTATGATGACTCTGGTGTTGACAGTCTCTATGATGACTCTGGTGTTGACGGTCTCTATGATGACTCTGGTGTTGACAGTCTCTATGATGACTCTGGTGTTGACAGTCTCTATGATGACTCTGGTGTTGACAGTCTCTATGATGACTCTGGTGTTGACAGTCTCTATGATGACTCTGGTGTTGACAGTCTCTATGATGACTCTGGTGTTGACAGTCTCTATGATGACTCTGGTGTTGACGGTCTCTATGATGACTCTGGTGTTGACAGTCTCTATGATGACTCTGGTGTTGACAGTCTCTATGATGACTCTGGTGTTGACAGTCAGTCTATGATGACTCTGGTGTTGACAGTCTCTATGCTGACTCTGGTGTTGACGGTCTCTATGATGACTCTGGTGTTGACAGTCTCTATGATGACTCTGGTGTTGACAGTCTCTATGATGACTCTGGTGTTGACAGTCTCTATTTATTTTTACTCTTTTGGGGGGTTGACAGTCTCTTATGCCTTTTAACCTTTCTTTGGGGTTGACAGTCTCTATGATGACTCTGGTGTTGACAGTCTCTATGATGACTCTGGTGTTGACAGTCTCTATGATGACTCTGGTGTTGACAGTCTCTATGATGACTCTGGTGTTGACGGTCTCTATGATGACTCTGGTGTTGACAGTCTCTATGATGACTCTGGTGTTGACAGTCTCTATTTATTTTTACCCTTCTGTTTGTTGACAGTCTCTATGATGACTCTGGTGTTGACAGTGTCTATGATGATTGGTGTTGACAGTCTCTATGATGGCTGTGGTGTTGACAGTCTCTATGATGACTCTGGTGTTGACAGTCTCTATTTATTTTTACTCTGGAGGGGTTTACAGTCTCTATGTGACTCTGGTGTTGACAGTCTCTATGATGATTGGTGTTGACAGTCTCTTTGATTTTTAACCTTTCTGGTGTTGACAGTCTCTATGGTGACTCTGGTGTTGACAGTCTCTATGATGACTCTGGTGTTGACAGTCTCTATGATGACTCTGGGTTGACAGTCTCTATGTGACTCTGGTGTTGAAAAGGGGGCAGTTTTATGATGACTCTGGTGTTGACAGTCTCTATGCTGACTCTGTGTTGACAGTCTCTATGATGACTGGTGTTGACAGTTTTTCTATTTTGGGTGACTCTGGTGTTGACAGTTTTTCTATTTTGGATTTACCCGGTGTTGACAGTCTCTATGTTTACTCTGGTGTTGGGACAGGTTCAGTTTTATGATGACTCTGGTGTTGACAGTCTCTATGATGACTCTGGTGTTGACAGTCTCTTATGATTTTTACCCCTTTTGGGGGGTTGACAGTCTCTATGATGACTCTGGTGTTGACAGTCTCTATGATGACTCTGGGTTGACAGTCTCTATATGACTCTGGTGTTGACAGTCTCTATGATGACTCTGGTGTTGACAGTCTCTATGATGACCCGGTGTTGACAGTCTCTATGGTGACTCTGGTGTTGAAGTCTCTATGATGACCCGGTGTTGACAGCCCCTATGCTGACTCTGGTGTTGAACCCAAAGGGGGCAGTTTTATGATGACTCTGGTTTTTGACAGTCTCTATGATGACCCTTTTTTTGGTGTTGACAGTCTCTATGATGGCTGTGGTGTTGACAGTCTCTATGATGACTCTGGTGTTGACAGTCTCTATTTATTTTTACTCTTTTTGGGGTTGACAGTCTCTATGATGACTCTGGTGTTGACAGTCTCTATGATGACTCTGGTGTTGACAGTCTCTTTGATTTTTAACTTTCTGGTGTTGACAGTCTCTATGGTGACTCTGGTGTTGACAGTCTCTATGATGACTCTGGTGTTGACAGTCTCTATGATGACTCTGGTGTTGACAGTCTCTATGATGACTCTGGTGTTGACGGGCTCTATTTATTTTTACTCTTTTTGGTGTTGACAGTCTCTATGATGACTCTGGTGTTGACAGTCAGTCTATGATGACTCTGGTGTTGACAGTCTCTATGATGACTCTGGTGTTGACAGTCTCTATGATGACTCTGGTGTTGACAGTCTCTATGATGACTCTGGTGTTGACAGTCTCTATGATGACTCTGGTGTTGGTTTTTACAGTTCTCTTTGATGACTCTGGTGTTGACAGTCTCTATGATTTTTACTCTTTTTGGGGTTGACAGTCTCTATGATGACTCTGGTGTTGACAGTCTCTATGATGACTCTGGTGTTGACAGTCTCTATGATGACTCTGGTGTTGACAGTCTCTATGATGACTCTGGTGTTGACAGTCTCTATGATGACTCTGGTGTTGACAGTCTCTATGATGACTCTGGTGTTGACAGTCTCTATGATGACTCTGGTGTTGACAGTCTCTATGATGACTCTGGTGTTGACAGTCTCTATGATGACTCTGGTGTTGAACCAAGGGGGGCTCTTTGATGACTCTGGTGTTGACAGTCTCTATGATGACTCTGGTGTTGACAGTCTCTATGATGACTCTGGTGTTGACAGTCTCTTTGATGACTCTGGTGTTGACAGTCTCTATGATGACTCTGGTGTTGACAGTCTCTATGAAGACTCTGGTGTTGACAGTCTCTATGATGACTCTGGTGTTGACAGTCTCTATGATGACTCTGGTGTTGACAGTCTCTATGATGACTCTGGTGTTGACAGTCTCTATGATGACTCTGGTGTTGACAGTTCTATGATGACTCTGGTGTTGACGGTCTCTATGATGACTCTGGTGTTGACAGTCTCTATGATGACTCTGGTGTTGACGGTCTCTATGATGACTCTGGTGTTGACAGTCTCTATGATGACTCTGGTGTTGACAGTCTCTATGATGACTCTGGTGTTGACAGTCTCTTATGATTTTGGCCTTTTTTGGTGTTGACAGTCTCTATGATGACTCTGGTGTTGACAGTCTCTATGATGACTCTGGTGTTGACAGTCTCTATGATGACTCTGGTGTTGACGGGCTCTATGATGACTCTGGTGTTGACAGTCTCTTTTTTTGGGATTTACTCTGGTGTTGACGGGCTCTATATGACTCTGGTGTTGACAGTCTCTATGATGGCTCTGGTGTTGACAGTCTCTATGATGACTCTGGTGTTGACAGTCTCTATGATGACTCTGGTGTTGACGGTCTCTATGATGACTCTGGTGTTGACAGTCTCTATGATGACTCTGGTGTTGACAGTCTCTATGATGACTCTGGTGTTGACAGTCTCTATGATGACTCTGGTGTTGACAGTCTCTATGATGGCTGTGGTGTTGACAGTCTCTATGATGACTCTGGTGTTGACAGTCTCTATGATGACCTGGTGTTGACAGTCTCTATGATGACTCTGGTGTTGACAGTCTCTTTGATGACTCTGGTGTTGACAGTCTCTATGATGACTCTGGTGTTGACAGTCTCTATGAAGACTCTGGTGTTGACAGTCTCTATGATGACTCTGGTGTTGACAGTCTCTATGATGACTCTGGTGTTGACAGTCTCTTTGATGACTCTGGTGTTGACAGTCTCTATGATGACTCTGGTGTTGACAGTCTCTATGATGACTCTGGTGTTGACAGTCTCTATGATGACTCTGGTGTTGACAGTCTCTATGATGACTCTGGTGTTGAACCAGTCTCTTTAATGATGTACTCTGGTGTTGACAGTCTCTATGTGACTCTGGTGTTGACAGTCTCTATGTGACTCTGTGTTGACAGTTCTATGATGATTGGTGTTGACAGTCTCTATGATACTCTGGTGTTGACAGTCTCTATGATGACTCTGGTGTTGACAGTCTCTATGATGACTCTGGTGTTGACAGTCTCTTTGATGACTCTGGTGTTGACAGTCTCTATGATGACTCTGGTGTTGACAGTCTCTATGATGACTCTGGTGTTGACAGTCTCTATGATGACTCTGGTGTTGACAGTCTCTTTGATGACTCTGGTGTTGACAGTCTGCTGGACTGAGCTTCTCCCCACTCTGAAACCCGCTTGTTCTTCAGCTAGAAGTTCTTTAACTTCAACCGGTTAAGAAGTACTCTGAGCATGAGCAGGCCGGATGAGCTGACTGATTAGACTGATTGTGCAATAGTTCTTGCAATGTCTGACATCCCGTTTCTTATGCAGCGGAATAACAAGCAACTGTTTCCACTCTTGTGGTCACTCCGATCTCCCAGATTGTTTGACATAGGACTGTGGGGAATGTCATTGTTGCTTCTCACATTTCAGCAGTTCTTCGAGGATGTTGTCCACCCTAGGTGACATTCCTAATTTCAGCCATCTCACTACATCTTGATAATCACCGGCATCTTGATGAGACCTCGCCCATTTACCATATGACATTTGAGTTTTGGACAGCAACTTGTTAAACTGTGAAACCTGGCAGATTCCTTCCTTGTGATGAGTACCTAAGTTACTCAGGTCACAGTTGCCTGTAGCTCCACCATTGGTTGGTTCAATGTAACAATTCTGCATATTCCTGCTTTTCTTGTTTGTGTCTGCTGAAGGCATCGTGCATAATGCAGACATCGTTTCTTGGAAAGGTTACTTACCTATGTGGGTGTGAATTCACAGAGATTCTCATTAGAGCAGTCTGGTATTAAGCATTAATTCATCAGAGATGTTAATTAAACGACAGACGTCCAGGTGAATATTGTCTTGTTATCTCCAATGTAAATGTCGTCTGCTGTAAATTGGTGACTACGTCCTATTTTTACGTATTCATTTGCTTGTTTTTTCTTATAATGTTTGTAACTGAAGTATTTATAAACAGTCATTTTGTCTACACTTTTATGTTTTACTTATTTCTTTTGAAACTGGTATATGTGTTATACCATGTTTTCACCTGAAATAAATATTACTCGTAACTAAATTGTGTTAGCCATTTAAACAAAAAGTTTGCCATTAATAAACCAGTATTTAACAACATTGCTATCAAAAGCGGAAACCTTTTGGCAAGTTGTCAAGTTTATTGAGGATCCAGTGTTTAGTTGTAACCAAACTTACACTGCTAGCATTTGTACAATCAATATACAGTTTGCTCTGTTAATATTCATAATGAATGCTATTTAAATATATTTGTACAAAACATAAAATACCATGCACAGCATTCCTTTATATAAGTACAAAATGGCATTACACAAAAACACCATTTAAAGAAACAAATTTGCGTGAAATGATATATTAGAACCATACTGTCTTGGCTGGCAAGAGAAGATTACCAGAAACACTACAGAAGTTAAGATAGATAAACTATCATAGGCTATTAATTAGGATAGTGACAGTTGTACTTAGCAAAACGCAGTCTCAAATGACACACAATGACATTGCATTTGTCAAGCTGGAATGTGATCCATCTAGCAGGTTTGACTCGCAAGTAACGAGACAAAAACGGGCAGAAGAATCGGAGCTCTACAAAAAATGTTACGTATGCAACTGAGTTGCTAATTTCACTGCATGCTCCGAGTGTCAAGTGGCTGATAGATGCTGTTTACCAGGGGGGTTTCCTGCCTGCACGTGATACAGCGATACAACGGAGAAGACAGTCTCCTCAGAAATACCAGAGGCCAACCAAGTCGTTATGACGTGTCTGATGGTGTCATAGATAACTAATTATTTCCTTGTTTGGACCAAATGCCATAAATCAGTTCAGCTTTGTGTAGACGGCTACATGTGCTTATCAGAATCCCTTCAGGCCAATGCCTTTTGATTCTGTAATGCTGGTCTGTCCCCAGCATGTTGAAGTTAAATAATGACCTGTCCCGGCATGTAAACATTAAATAATAATCTGTCCATTGTATGTAAAAATAGATTACTGAACTGTCCACTGCATATCAAAATAACATACTGATGCACTCCCCGCTTGTACAAAAAATACTGGTCTGTCCCCTTAACTTGTGTTCATTCTCATAGCCCCATAATTGGTGTTCTAGGGAAGAAGGTATAGATTATCATCTTCCAGTTCAGGTAGCCAGAGTTCCCTAAGTCAGAGAGCACCTCTCAGTCATCGGGGATAACTAACCGTCTCACTAGCAGTATCATAATGTTGGCTTTTTCTGGTTTGTCCGACATGTTGATGTATACACCTTACGTCGAAGCATTTTCTTAGAAGTTCCACAGATATGTGTGAAATTTTTTTTGAAAGATATACTTTTTGACAAGACGCCATACACCAGACTGCCGGGATTGATGTTATTGATGAAGCAGGATTCCGTTCTGCGTTGGCATTCTCCACGGTGACAACTGCTTGTTTTTCAGCGGGAACCGGGGAATGCATCTACCAGCCGTCTGAAGTTATTCTCATCTTACATTTTGCACATTTTTTGAAGGTGTCAGTGTTATCATGTCCTAATTTTTATGTTTAATTCCATTTTTATTCTTTTGTCTGAAGATAATTTGTATAGTACTTGAAAAATGTAGCCAAAAAGTGACGACTAAATGTATTTTTTGGAAAAGTGCTTTGGTCAAATGTCTCAGATTCTGCTTGGACAGAGTGGTGACAGAGTCATGACTAATTATTAAGACATTGGGAGGAAACCAAAAGATAAATTGTTACAGTCTAGCAATGGTGCTGACCTGGTCATTAAAATAGTATATAGACATATTTGTTTAGTCATATGAATCAATTATTCTTAATGTTACTGTTTAGGTACATGTTACGTAGTGTATTTGGCATTTCCTTTACCTAGCATAGTGCCAGGGTTTTGGCAGGTATTACAGCCAATTAATTGTCTACAATGAGTGAGGATTCTACTGAGTCTTCACAGCCTGTCAGTTCCTAGTGCAGTAGTAGAAACAAAATAGAAAAACCTAGGAATTGTGCCCATAGTTGGGAGTTTGATTTCTTCCATGTAGTCTTTGCCTAATGGCAAATCTTGTTTCTTGTTAGACAAGCTAAACTAAGGGGTTGTAAATTGTAAAACCTCAAATAAACAACAAATTATATAGGATTTAATTCATCCACTAATAGCAGTAAAAAAATAAAGCATTGTGTACATACCCACATCACAAGAGTACTGGATGAAGTGGGTTATTGCAAGAATTCAGTTGTGTAAAACTAACACAAATTATCTTTCAAAATGTTAGTTGTTGAAGTGAAAGCTTGACCCACTACCACGTATCTTGTTGTAGTAATGTAATAATGTACTTGTATTTTTTATGTACAACCCCCCAGGAGGATGCCTATTGTGGGATACAAAATAACAAAGCTATAGATGCTCATAGAACCAGGCTGAGGGACAGTCAGTGCTAGTGTCTGACGCAGCAGACGGCAGGCGATGTAGATGCAGCCAGGCACTACTAGAGCTTAACTCAGTGCAGCAACTGTGACTGATATTTTACAGGACGCTCTCTCTCTCTCTGCCACAGTACGACTCCTGCCGTGGTGTCACATTGAAATCTCAAACCAAGGAAGGTTCTGTCAGTCGGTGTCAGTGACAGTGGTGGCTTGGTTCGTTGTTCCAGCGGGCAGCTCAAGGGTGACCACTGGCTTCTGTCCAGTGTATGAATCACCATCATTATCGGTGAGTGTTACAGGTTGTTTTAAATGTTAAATGTTATGACAAGGTGATTGTTTACCTGTGTTGGTGTGTCTGGTTGTTGCCTAATTTTACAATGTGTGAATTAACCACGTCAGAGTACTGAGGATAGTGGATTTGGGAACAATGTCACTGACAAGATTTGATTTTGTTTTTTAAAACCAATTTTACTCCTTAACTGTGATCTATTTTGTTCTTTAGAATAAATGTTGTCCTTAACCTTGGTCGTTTTGCTCTTTAAAATCAATATTTTGCTCCTTAACCACACCATTTTTTGCTCTTTAAATTCAGTTTTGCTCCTTAATTTGTATTGTATGCTGAAACCTTCCAAGATTGGGATATGCTTCTCGAGCACGTTCAATGGTATGTCATGGAAATTGTTCTTTATGATAGGTTGGCAGATTTTTGCATTTTGTAACTCTTAAAATTTTATATCTGGCTCAGTTTAATGATGGATTTCCTTATGAACTCATGATCTCAGTAAAACAGTTTTCTGGCTACACTGGCTACAGCTGACTCTAACTGAACAAGGTTGACATGCAAAGGATAACACCATGTGGACAAGAAAGGCATTGGCTGCATGTCCTGCCCTGCCCTGTCCTGCCCTGCCCTGCCCTGCCCTGCCCTGCCCTGCCCTGCCCTGCCCTGCCCCCTGCCCTGCCCTGCCCTGCCCTGCCCTGCCCTGCCCTGCCCTGCCCTGCCCTGCCTAGATATTTGTAATTTTTTTAACACATTCACACCTACTTAATTACTTGATATTTTGTTCTGTCCATTTATCAATGAATTATGCATCCTCTATGGGAACAAGGTTTTTGTTCCTATGTATACATATTATTTCTTGCTTGAGTGGACTGTCAGTTTTTTATATTAATAACATTCACATTGAGTTCAACAGAAAAAAAATTATTTAGTTGATTTTTGACAATCACTAAATAAGTGAAAAGTCTTATGATATAAAAAATGGCATACAAAGGTTTCACAAATGAGTTATCATTACATTACATTTGGGCCATAATTAATATGAAATAAGATGAGCAGGGAAAAGTTTATTTACTGGGAGGCCTTTAATGGATCTAGAGTCAGTTAGTGTAATTAGTCTAACCCATAAGAGCTTCAGGCTACGTGCCACTTCCGATAGTGGATAGCTGATCACACAGATTCTTTGTGCGGCAAAAGTCCAATTATACCCGAGTGTCTGATTACACGAGTATTTTTGTTACTGTGTAAAGTACATTTTGTTAAAAAAGACCTCTGCTGCTAATAGAATGAAGCCATCTCCAAGTGGGACCTCCCTGTTATTGATTATACTGCAGTGTAGTCATAAGTACCTGGGTGGAACCAAGCTTGTTAAAGTGATCGTCATATCATTTCTCAGATTTCACATCCCGTGTTGAAGAGTTTTTGAGTTTGTGTTAAAAAACAACCATATCAAATCTGGCACTGCGATGACTAATTTCTGTGCAACTTGAAACCTGCAGTTTGTGGTTGTATCCTTGCCCAAATCTGTGCATGGTAGTTTGTGTCTTGATCAATTGCATTTTATGTCAAAATTCAAAGCTGTCAAAAGTTTGTCATTTACAAATTGGTAGGTCAGATTAAAATTTCCAAGCAAGCATTCAACTGAAGTTATTCTGGTAGGCCTTTTTTAAACAACTCGGCTGGTACTCCTAAAAACACACCCCAGTAACTGTTATTTTGAGTAACATTTAAACAAGAAATCAAAAATGTGGGTTTGTTTACATTATGTTTGTTTGCATGAGTTTTGTTTACATGAAACCTGTTTACATGAGATTTGTTTACATATAAGTTGCTTTCATTAAAAGCTTGTCATCGTTATGCATCTAGCACATGATACAGAACCACCGATGTAGCTTGAAATCAGTGTTGCTGTTTATAGAAAACAGTTGTGTTGTTTTGCTAATTGGAAAGCAGCCAAAACACACATGTAACATTGACGATTTAATGGGCACTTTAACATACATACACTGTATGTAAACATCTGAGGAATGCTTGTTCATTAGTTTCCAGAACTTTGGTAATTTGTAACTTGATCCCACAACATGACTCACAGAAAGTCCCAAAAGCCGGATTAATTTAATCAAACATAATATTTCCTGTGATTCATCATGAAATTGGAAAGATTACCAGACTTAGAATTCCTGGTGGAAAGCCATGTGTTCTGGATAAGATCATCAGCTGATCTGGTTTAATTGCCTGTTAATTGTTAGGCTGGAGAATAATGGCAAAAGTTAATTACAGATTGACCAAATCTGTCACTGGGGATTTGTTTATTTGCCTTTCACCACAATATCAACAGGGTGGCAAACCATTTTGACACCCTATTATAGATTTGCTGGTGAGGTAAGTGGGCCGGGGGAGATAAATTCTAGATAGGGCCATTATCCCAGGGTGATTATCAGCTACTGAAATTCTAGACGGGAGCATTAGTTGAACACTAGCATGACCAGGGATATAAGGGAGCATTCATCCCAGGGGTTTGAGCAACCCCAGGGTTGGGTTACTGTCAGCGTGAGCTCATGTTTCTGCACCCAATTATTGCTTTCATGGAATTCATATGGTTCTGATCGTTAAAAGTTGAACTGATATAGTGCCCTTAATTTTTTTCGGACTTTGACATGATCTTTGTTTTCCATCACAAAAGTAGAAATTGAACACCAGCACGTTGTCAGGTGATGTAACACTTCTGTGGTGAAAAACTAAACAAAACTGACCAAGTGTAAACAAGGTGACAACGTAATGAGAAAAAAACGTCCACCGAGCTGTCAGGTTTGCATAAACAACAAGGCCCTGTAGTGTGTATGTAGTAATGTACAGGCTGCTGCGTCTAATCAACTTAAACGACGTAGCATTGGGTCTAACAAAGTCAGCGAAGTGAGCTGATGTAGTCGCCCTGTGTAATGTTTTGATAGGCCCTACACAAAACATTGCGCCCCACTTAAGACAGAGGCCACACTTAATCCTTCCGTCAGATCACTTGATCACTCAGTCGCTCGACCTTTGTGTGAACGTATGTCAAGTGTAAGTGTGGAAGGTTATAGATGGGTGTAGCATAATGGAGACAAAAAAAACGTGCACTTTTATCGGGTGACAGAAAATCTTGCCTTGCCAGATATGGGAAGATAGACCTTGGGAATATAGGACAATAAAATAAACCACCCGTCTGTGTTTATATGAGAGAGTCGGGTCTCCCACTTGGCTTTGTGATGAGTGGAGCACTTACAGAACTCATGTGAATCTTCATTCTCATGCAATAAACTGGCGATCTGTTTCTTGCCTGTGGGCATGTAGTTCTTTCTTGTTTCCACACGTCTGGTTGTTATTGCCCAGTTAAATGTTTATAGATCTATTTATTTTAATTGCATCATAACTGCCTACAGTTTTAATATAGGATTATTTTGATTCAGAATTATCACTTGTCATTTGTTTTCTTAAAATATCTTTAAGATTTCATTTCATGTACCAATTCGATAGGAAATGCCACTTAAAAATATTTCCGGAGGCATGGAAACCATACGCTAGCCACCCTGCAGGAAATGTGAAAAAGATTGGTTTCGCTTTGAGCCTTTTTGGCAACACATGAAGCACCTTAGCAGAGAGGATGACCCAAGAGGTCGAAGGACCACCGGGGTGGATGTCACTCAAATTGGCTCACTTCCTTTCCTTTTCCCTCCTTGTCTTTGGCAGGGGGAGGGCGTATCACCGAGTCCCTTTCTCCCTCTCCGCGATACATCCCCATCTCTCCTAATTAATGCAATGTTCTCCCATTCGTGGTTGGTCACTCATGTTCCTTTGACATATCTTGGCACTCCCTCCGTCCGTCCGTCCGTCCGTCCGTCCGTCCGTCCGTCCGTCCGTCCGTCCGTCCGTCCGTCCGTCCGTCCGTCCGTCCGTCCGTCCGTCCGTCCGTCCGTCCGTCCGTCCGTCCGCGTCCTCCGCCGTCCGTCCGTCCGTCCGTCCGTCCGTCCGTCCGTCCGTCCGTCCGTCCGTCCGTCCGTCCGTCCGTCCGTCCGTCCGTCCGTCCGTCCGTCCGTCCGTCCGTCCGTCCGTCCGTCCGTCCGTCCGTCCGTCCGTCCGTCCGTCCGTCCGTCCGTCCGTCGTCCGTCCGTCCGTCCGTCGCCGTCCGTCCGTCCGTCCGTCCGTCCGTCCGTCCGTCCGTCCGTCCGTCCGTCCGTCCGTCCGTCCGTCCGTCCGTCCCGTCCGTCCGTCCGTCCTCCTCCGTCCTCCTCCTCCTCCCTCCCTCCCTCCCTCCCTCCCTCCCTCCCTCCCTCCCTCCTCCTCCCTCCCTCCCTCCCTCCCTCCCTCCTCCCTCCCTCCCTCCTAGTTGTCATAGAATGTAATCATAATACATCATGTTTACTATAAACAAACAGCAGTTTCTTTGTCATGTTAATCCTATTCATGTGCACATAAAACAAAAGACTGCAAAAAGTATCCATCATAATAAAACTATTATGTAGGTATATTTTACAGTAAGCATATTTGAGAAGATGTTTAATTTATAAGGGTATTATACCTGTAATAAATGTTAATAATATTATATCTAAAACCTTCAGTTAATTAAGTTTTACACATTTAAATATGGTTGTATGCATAAGACCGATTTAATAATAGTAATAATAACTTTATTGTTATAATAATAACTTTATTGTTACATAATGTCATGTACATAAAGTATTATTTAGTACAATGGATTAATAATTACACCAATTCTACATGTTGGTGTAGTCATATAGCAACAAATTTGTGTCTGTGATGTCATTGATTTGGCTGGAATCCAGGGCTTTATGCAGGATAAAATTATTGCCAGTCACACATGTTTTGGTGGACACATGGATGTTAACTGTTAAGCCAGTTTACAAACTATGAAATGTGTCTGACGACCTGAAATAGACTACAAACACACATGTGACACCATTTTCACTCACTTTCAATCTCTATGGTTTTGGAAGACCTTTTTTTACCCGTCCATCCATATTTCTACCCGCCAGGAGTCCATATTCGTTTTTTACCCGTCCAAATGACGGGTGGACGGGTCTCTACATAAAGCTATGCTGGAATCCCACTATTTATCTAACCTACACACCCTAATACAAACATTGCCTTGTTTAAAACACCAAAAGTAGATGTTAACTCAGTCAAGGGTCCCGTTTGAAACAAAATTGGAACCGCAAGTTTTTTCCCAATAACAATTATGCAAATTCCATTTTTCATTCACAATGCTGGTAATGGATCAACAGTTAAGGATAATGGCAACAAACCTAACTCAATTTTTTTAGATCAACATTTTTATTTTACAAAACGGTATTGCAGAGACATTTTTGTAGATATTATTACACACAATTGCCAGTCAAGAAAAACTGGTATGTGAACTGTGTATACAGCCAACTAATGAAATATGTAGATTGATATATATATATATATATATATATATATATATATATATATATATATATATATATATATATATATTTTTTTTTTTTTTCAATATAATAGCACCAAGAAACTGACTGGATCAAAGATTTTTGTAAATGGATGATTTTATTAGAATATCAGTGTTTCCTGTTTTAGTGTAGTTGATAAATTCATGACGACGATAATCCACGTTTCGTGTACCGGAACTACTTCTTTGACGCTGCTGATTGCAAAAGGCACCACTGCACTGGCAACTGTCCTTATTTGAGTTTACACGAAGCATGATTTATGCGTGCGACCGATGATTACAGTTGGAGAAAACTTGACATTCACTCCGCCACTGTATCAACGCGAGAAATGGCCTTCTCTGGTCGGAGGTGAAATTGCAGTTACCACTGTATGTTTGATTAACTCTGTCCATGTAAAACGTCATCAGACACGCATATAGATTGCGGCGCAAGGCGCGTTCTCGGGCCGCACGCGGTGCGTACGATCGGCCAGCTAATGCCAATATTGTGTCGTTTAAAACGGCGCAAGTGGCCACTTGATATCGGTAATGGACTAGTGATGTGAGGGAGCCTGTACTCACTAGCGGATAATCGAACAGACAGAATCCCACGTGAGAGGGCATGGGTGGGGGGGCTTGTGTCTGTGTCCGATTAATGACACTTGAGGACAGATCTCGATTTTGCTTCCGCGTCTGCAGCGTATACGGAAAAAGTACCAGTGATTTTAATAGGTGGTGCCTGTTTTTTTTACCTGAATCTTGGATAAAAAATGACTAATCGGTTATTTTATGTCATCATTTCTAGGGACCGATTGTAGTTTTTATTTCTGGGTTCACGTTGTCGCGGAATGCCATTGATTTTGAGATGAGTCTTCATTTCTGAGAATTTTGGCAACCCGAAAAAATCATTATGGACAGGGCTGAGAGAAAGTGCAATTCTCTAAGGGAAGAACCAGCCATCTTTATTCAGTGTAGACAGAATTTAATTTATGGTGACATCTCACAGGCAGAATAACCCTAGTTGATTATTTTTCGGAAAATTATAGGATTTCACATAATCAGCAGATCAGTAAAAGACATTCAAGAAGTTGTTCCAGTGAAGATCATGAACTGTCATCACTTCTGGAAACACTGTTTCTTCCTAATGCATTGTTCAAGTGTTTGTGTTTTTATCATAATTCATTTGAATTGATAATTGATTTCACTCACACCAACTCTATCTACTGTAGACTCTGGTAAACTGGTCTGCACATCTTGGTAGAGTTATAGGTGTTTTTATCCAGCGGCTGAAACAATATCCATCATATTGGGTATTTGATCAGATTTAAGTCAGTGAGTCCACAACAACATACACATTAATTGTGTGGGGGGTTTGTTATTTAAATTCCCCTCACATACATACACAGAAGTGACCAATGGATTTAGACAGACAGAAGTGGGATGAACGAAATTGCAGATGGCCTCAAGTGGCGGCCATGTTTTAGCACTCTGGTGACAATACGAACTGAACTAAGTGAATTTGTTTCTTACGTTAATGCCGGGAATGATTTCACTTTTCGCCACTAATGACGGTCTGCTCTTAAGCCTGTCAGCTGGGTTAGACTGGGTCTGAAAAGGCTTTCACTGATAGAAGCTATCAGTCTGGCAAATCGATTAATGATGAAACCAATGAGCCGTTTGTCACTTGCTCACGCTGTCCCAAAAGCAATTTCGGAAAGTGTTGTCATTTGGGTTAATCATGTAATTTACTTTATTCCGAAGAAGTCTTGGTGACAATACGGACGTCACGATAAAGGTCGCAGGGTCGGCATGTTCCTGCCAAGACACCACCGTAATAAATTTAAGGCTAATTGCCAACCACACAGTAATCCTAAATTTGGTGAATGGACAGATGAACTCGAGCAGTATTGTAACAAGTAATGTCCGGTCAGGGTCGACATAATTACCTGCTGTGGATTTTACCGCACTTGTGAGACGAATATAATTATTTCTCTGTGAAGGTCACCAGATGGCGGCACTAACCACACACGCATCCCTATTCTACGTTTTGGCGATGAATGTGGTGATTCATCATCATGCGACTGTAGTAATTATTTGCATGACATTTCCAACACAGCATTGAAAGTAATGTTTCTTAAATTTCATGGAACCTTTAAGGTAGGGACGTGTGTAGGATGCTGTCATGTGACAGTTGTCACATGTGTCACACGTCTACCAACTGCGTGCGGTCTAATGTCATACCTGTAGGAATAACTCGGTTTGTGGTTACCTTTGATGTGTGTTGTATACATTCAACACTGACCACAGACTGTACAGAGCTAGGAGATGAGTGATTACTGACTGTCCATTGACACACTGGCCTTTCACTAGATGACCACCAATTGATTGACTGACCACCATCTGACCAGCCTGACCATTTAAATGACCACTGACCAATAACTGCTGACTGGCCACTGACCAATGTCCATAGATGGACGGACGGACGGACGGAGGGACGGACGGAGGGACGGACGGAGGGACGGACGGAGGGACGGACGGAGGGACGGACGGAGGGACCGACCGACCGACCGACCGACCGACCGACCGACCGACCGACCGACCGACCGACCGACCGACCGACCGACCGACCGACCGACCGACCGACCGACCGACCGACCGACCGACCGACCGACCGACCGACCGACCGACCGACCGACCGACCGACCGACCGACCGACCGACCGACCGACCGACCGACCGACCGACCGACCGACCTGACCAGCTCACAGTCTGTCCACAGATTATCCTGTGAGAGATTACTCATTGGCCACAGAATGTTGCATACTGTGAAACTTCTATGATAAGTATAGAGCAAAAAACTATAATAAATATATGATTTCGACACATAAAAATTATGAACAGACTGTTTGTGACATATTACATTGATCTATCACATTATTCTACTTATATTTACCATTACATTTTTTCAATAAGGATTACAGTACAAAGAATAATCGATTACATTTTGGTGATGGAGGCATTTTACAGCACCGAATAACTGAACCGGCGTCAGTGAACTTATGTTGGTAGCGTAAAAGCTGGCTTGTGCTGGTCAGTCGCATTCACATGGCAGAAACCGGGCCAATATAAAAGGTCTGACTGTACAGAGCACTTTACGGCACTTAGTTGTACTCATAATGTCACGCATACAGATTCTGCAAATACAGCTCTCATGTCGTAATTGAAATCGTTTGTTATGTGCACTTGAGCTAGAGCCATCAGCCGCCCATCTGGTGCGGCACTAATGCAGCAGGTCATTAAGCCCAAACAAGCCCAGGGTCACCTGTTAAGTCAGGGTTACTTGTTAGCTCTGGGCCAGTGCAAGGTAAGCCCCACTTACTTCATACCCTTGGGCCTGCAAGGTAAGCCCCAGTCACTTGTTAGCCCAAGGCATGCAATGGAAGCCCCAGTCACTTGTTAGCCACAGGCATGCAAGGTAAGCTCCAGTCACTTGTTAGCCCCAGGCATGCAAGGTAAGCCCCAGTCACTTGTTAGCCCCAGGCATGCAAGGTAAGCTCCAGTCACTTGTTAGCCACAGGCATGCAAGGTAAGCCCCAGTCACTTCTTAGCCCCAGGCATGCAAGGTAAGCCCCAGTCACTTGTTAGCCCCAGGCATGCAAGGTAAGCCCCAGTCACTTGTTAGCCCCAGGAATGCAAGGTAAGCCCCAGTCACTTGTTAGCCCCAGGCATGCAAGTTAAGCCCCAGACACTTGTTAGCCCCAGGAATGCAAGGTAAGCCCCAGTCACTTGTTAGCCCCAGGTATGCAAGGTAAGCCCCCAGTCACTTGTTAGCCCCAGGCATGCAAGGTAAGCCCCAGTCACTTGTTAGCCCCAGTCACTTGTTAGCCCCAGTCACTTGTTAGCCCCAGGCATGCAAGGTAAGCCTCAGTCATTTGTTAGCCCCAGGCATGCAAGGTAAGCCCCCAGACACTTGTTAGCCCCAGGCATGCAAGGTAAGCCCCAGTCACTTGTTAGCCGCAGGCATGCAAGGTAAGCCCCAGTCACTTGTTAGCCCCAGGCATGCAAGGTAAGCCTCAGTCACTTGTTAGCCCCAGTCACTTGTTAGCCCCATGCATGCAAGGTAAGCCCCAGTCACATGTTAGCCGCAGGCATGCAAGGTAAGCCCCAGTCACTTGTTAACCCCAGGCATGCAAGGTAAGCCTCAGTCACTTGTTAGCCCCAGGCATGCAAGGTAAGCCTCAGTCACTTGTTAGCCCCAGGCATGCAAGGTAAGCCCCAGTCACTTGTTAGCCCCAGTCACATTGTTAGCCCCAGCATGCAAGGTAAGCCCCAGTCACTTGTTAGCCCCAGCATGCAAGGTAAGTCCCAGTCACTTGTTACCCCATGCATGCAAGAAGCCCAGTCACTTGTTAGCCCCAGGCATGCAAGTAAGCCCATCACTTGTTAGCCCCATGCACAGGTAGCCCAGTCATTTGTTAGCCCCAGCACAAGGTAAGCCCCAGTCATTGTTAGCCTGATGCAGTAAGCCCCAGTCACTTGTTAGCCCCAGGCATGCAAGGTAAGCCCAGTCACTTGTTAGCCCCAGCATGCAAGGTAAGCCCCAGTCACTTGTTAGCCCCAGCACAGGTAAGCCCCAGTCACTTGTTAGCCCCAGGCATGCAAGGTAAGCCCCAGTCATTGTTAGCCCCAGGCATGCAAGGTAAGCCAGCACTTGTTAGCCCCAGATGCAGGTAAGCCCCAGTCACTTGTTAGCCCCAGGCATGCAAGGTAAGCCCCAGTCACTGTTAGCCCCAGCATGCAAGGTAAGCCCAGTCACTTGTTAGCCCCAGGCATGCAAGGTAAGCCGCACTTGCCCCTGCAAGGTAAGCCCCAGTCACTTGTTAGCCCCAGGCATGCAAGGTAAGCCCCAGTCACTTGTTACCCCAGGCATGCAAGGTAAGCCTCAGTCACTTGTTAGCCCCAGGCATGCAAGGTAAGCCCCAGTCACTTGTTAGCCCCAGGCATGCAAGGTAAGCCCCAGTCACTTGTTAGCCCCAGTCACTTGTTAGCCCCAGGCATGCAAGGTAAGCCCCAGTCACTTGTTAGCCCAGGCATGCAAGGTAAGCCCCAGTCACTTGTTACCAGGATGCAAGGTAAGCCCACACTTGTTAGCCAGTGCAAGGTAAGCCCAGTCACTTGTTAGCCCCAGCATGCAAGGTAAGCCCCAGTCACTTGGTTAGCCCCAGTCACTTGTTAGCCCCAGCATGCAAGGTAAGCCCAGTCATGTTAGCCCCAGGCATGCAAGGTAAGCCCCAGTCATTGTTACCCCAGGCATGCAAGGTAAGCCCAGTCACTTGTTAGCCCCAGCATGCAAGGTAAGCCCAGTCACTTGGTTAGCCCCAGTCACTTGTTAGCCCCAGCATGCAAGGTAAGCCCCAGTCATGTTAGCCCCAGGCATGCAAGGTAAGCCCCAGTCATTGTTACCCCAGGATGCAAGGTAAGCCCAGTCACTTGTTAGCCCCAGGCATGCAAGGTAAGCCCCAGTCACTTGTTAGCCCCAGGCATGCAAGGTAAGCCCCAGTCACTTGTTAGCCCCATGCATGCAAGGTAAGCCCCAGTCACTTGTTAGCCCCAGGCATGCAAGGTAAGCCCAGTCACTTGTTAGCCCCAGGATGCAAGGTAAGCCCCAGTCACTTGTTAGCCCCAGGCATGCAAGGTAAGCCCCAGTCACTTGTTAGCCCCAGGCATGCAAGGTAAGCCCAGCACTTGTTAGCCCCAGGCATGCAAGGTAAGCCCAGTCACTTGTTAGCCAGGCATGCAAGGTAAGCCCAGTCACTTGTTAGCCCCAGGCATGCAAGGTAAGCCCAGTCACTTGTTAGCCCCAGCATGCAAGGTAAGCCCAGTCATTGTTAGCCCAGGCATGCAGGTAAGCCCCAGTCACTTGTTAGCCCCAGGCATGCAAGGTAAGCCCAGTCACTTGTTAGCCCCATTTGGGATGCAAGGTAAGCCCCAGTCACTTGTTAGCCCCAGGCATGCAAGGTAAGCCCCAGTCACTTGTTAGCCCCAGGCATCAGGTAAGCCCATCAGTTGCCCGTTTGTTAGCCCCAGGCATGCAAGGTAAGCCCCAGTCACTTGTTAGCCCCAGCATGCAAGGTAAGCCCAGTCACTTGTTAGCCCCAGGCATGAAGGTAAGCCCCAGTCACTTGTTAGCCCCAGGCATGCAAGGTAAGCCCCAGTCACTTTTAGCCCAGGCATGCAAGGTAAGCCCCATCACTTGTTAGCCCCAGGCATGCAAGGTAAGCCCAGTCACTTGTTAGCCCCAGGATGCAAGGTAAGCCCTCCCAGTCACTTGTTAGCCCCAGGCATGCAAGGTAAGCCCCATCACTTGTTAGCCCCAGGCATGCAAGGTAAGCCCCAGTCATTGTTAGCCCCAGTGCATGCAAGGTAAGCCCCAGTCACTTGTTAGCCCAGGCATGCAAGGTAAGCCCCAGTCACTTGTTAGCCCCAGTGCCCATGCAGTAAGCCCCAGTCACTTGTTAGCCCCAGGCATGCAAGGTAAGCCCCAGTCACTTGTTAGCCCCAGGCATGCAAGGTAAGCCCAGTCACTTGTTAGCCCCAGGCATGCAAGGTAAGCCCCAGTCACTTGTTAGCCCCATGCATGCAAGGTAAGCCCCAGTCACTTGTTAGCCCCAGGCATGCAAGGTAAGCCCCAGTCACTTGTTAGCCCCAGGCATGCAAGGTAAGCCCCAGTCACTTGTTAGCCCCATGCATGCAAGGTAAGCCCCAGTCACTTGTTAGCCCCAGGCATGCAAGGTAAGCCCCATCACTTGTTAGCCCAGCATGCAAGGTAAGCCCCAGTCACTTGTTAGCCCCAGGCATGAAGGTAAGCCCAGTCACTTGTTAGCCCCAGGCATGCAAGGTAAGCCCCAGTCACTTGTTAGCCCCAGGCATGCAAGGTAAGCCAGTCATTGTTAGCCCCAGCATGCAAGGTAAGCCCCAGTCACTTGTTAGCCCCATCATGGCAAGGTAAGCCCCAGTCACTTGTTAGCCCCAGCATGCAAGGTAAGCCCCAGTCACTTGTTAGCCCCAGGCAGAGGTAAGCCCCAGTCACTGTTAGCCCCAGCACAGTAGCCCCAGTCACTTGTTAGCCCCAGGCATGCAAGGTAAGCCAGTCACTTGTTAGCCAGATGCAAGGTAGCCAGTCACTTGTTAGCCCAGGCATGAAGGTAAGCCTTTGCCCCAGGCATGCAAGGTAAGCCCAGTCATGTTAGCCCCAGCATGCAAGGTAAGCCCAGCACTTGTTAGCCAGGCATGAGTAAGCCCATCACTTGTTACCCCAGTCACCCCAGTCACTTGTTAGCCCCAGCATGCAAGGTAAGCCAGTCACTTGTTAGCCCAGCACGTAGCCAGCACGTAGCCAGTCACTTGTTAGCCCAGGCATGCAAGGTAAGCCCCAGTCACTTGTTAGCCCCAGGCATGCAAGGTAAGCCCCAGTCACTTGTTAGCCCCAGGCATGCAAGGTAAGCCCCAGTCACTTGTAAGCCCCAGGCATGCAAGGTAAGTCCCAGTCACTTGTTAGCCCCAGTCACTTGTTAGCCCCAGTCACTTGTTAGCCCCAGGCATGCAAGGTAAGCCCCAGTCACTTGTTAGCCCCAGCATGTTAGCCCCAGGCATGCAGGTAAGCCCCAGTCACTTGTTAGCCCCAGGCATGCAAGGTAAGCCCCAGTCACTTGTTAGCCCCAGGCATGCAAGGTAAGCCCAGTCACTTGTTAGCCCCAGTCACTTGTTAGCCCCAGGCATGCAAGGTAAGCCCCAGTCACTTGTTAGCCGCAGGCATGCAAGGTAAGCCCAATCACTTGTTAGCCCCAGGCATGCAAGGTAAGCCCCAGTCACTTGTTAGCCCCAGTCACTTGTTAGCCCCAGGCATGCAAGGTAAGCCCCAGTCACTTGTTAGCCCCAGGCATGCAAGGTAAGCCCCAGTCACTTGTTAGCCCCAGTCACTTGTTAGCCCCAGGCATGCAAGGTAAGCCCCAGTCACTTGTTAGCCCCAGGCATGCAAGGTAAGCCCCAGTCACTTGTTAGCCCCAGGCATGCAAGGTAAGCCCCAGTCACTTGTTAGCCCAGTCACTTGTTAGCCCCAGGCATGCAAGGTAAGCCCCAGTCACTTGTTAGCCCAGGCATGCAAGGTAAGCCCCAGTCACTTGTTAGCCCCAGTCACTTGTTAGCCCCAGGCATGCAAGGTAAGCCCCAGTCACTTGTTAGCCCCAGGCATGCAAGGTAAGCCCCAGTCACTTGTTAGCCCCAGTCACTTGTTAGCCCCATGCATGCAAGGTAAGCCCCAGTCACTTGTTAGCCCCAGGCATGCAAGGTAAGCCCCAGTCACTTGTTAGCCCCAGGCATGCAAGGTAAGCCCCAGTCACTTGTTAGCCCCAGGCATGCAAGGTAAGCCCCAGTCACTTGTTAGCCCCAGGCATGCAAGGTAAGCCCCAGTCACTTGTTAGCCCCATGCATGCAAGGTAAGCCCCAGTCACTTGTTAGCCCCAGGCATGAAAGGTAAGCCCAGTCACTTGTTAGCCCCAGGCATGCAAGGTAAGCCCCAGTCACTTGTTAGCCCCAGGCATGCAAGGTAAGCCCCAGTCACTTGTTAGCCCCAGGCATTGCCCCGTATTGTAGCCCCAGTCACTTGTTAGCCCCAGGCATGCAAGGTAAGCCCCAGTCACTTGTTAGCCCCAGCATGCAAAAGCCCAGTAGTAGCCCACAAGGTAAGCCCAGTCACTTGTTAGCCCCAGTCACTTGTTAGCCCCAGTCACTTGTTAGCCCAGGCATGCAAGGTAAGCCCCAGTCACTTGTTAGCCGCAGGCTCAGTAAGCCATCACTTGTTGGGATTCCCCAGTCACTTGTAGCCCCAGGCATCAAGGTAAGCCCCAGTCCTTGTTACCCATGCATCAAGGTAGCCCCAGTCCTTAGCCCCAGCATGAAAGTAGCCCCAGTCACTTGTTAGCCCCAGGCATGCAAGGTCCCCAGTCACTTGTTACCAGGCACAAAAGCCTCAGTCACTTGTTAGCCCCATGCATGCAAGGTAAGCCCCAGTCACTTGTTAGCCCAGGAGAAGGAAGCCCAGTCACTTTTAGCTCCAGTCACTTGTTAGCCCCGCATGAAAACCCCACACTTGTTAGCCGGCAGGCATGAAGTAAATCACTGTAGCCCCAGTCACTTGTTAGCCCCAGGCATGCAAGGTAAGCCCCAGTCACTTGTTAGCCGCAGGCATGCAAGGTAAGCCCCAGTCACTTGTTAGCCCCAGGCATGCAAGGTAAGCCCCAGTCACTTGTTAGCCCCAGGCATGCAAGGTAAGCCCCAGTCACTTGTTAGCCCCAGTCACTTGTTAGCCCCAGGCATGCAAGGTAAGCCCCAGTCACTTGTTAGCCCCAGGCATGCAAGGTAAGCCCCAGTCACTTGTTAGCCCCAGTCACTTGTTAGCCCCAGGCATGCAAGGTAAGCCCCAGTCACTTGTTAGCCCCAGGCATGCAAGGTAACCCAGTCACTTGTTAGCCCAGTCACTTGTTAGCCCCAGGCATGCAAGGTAAGCCCCAGTCACTTGTTAGCCCCAGGCATGCAAGGTAAGCCCCAGTCACTTGTTAGCCCCATGCATGCAAGGTAAGTCCCAGTCACTTGTTAGCCCCAGTCACTTGTTAGCCCAGGCATGCAAGGTAAGCCCCAGTCACTTGTTAGCCCCAGGCATGCAAGGTAAGCCCCAGTCACTTGTTAGCCCCAGTCACTTGTTAGCCCCAGGCATGCAAGGTAAGCCCCAGTCACTTGTTAGCCCCAGGCATGCAAGGTAAGCCCCAGTCACTTGTTAGCCCCAGGCATGCAAGGTAAGCCCCAGTCACTTGTTAGCCCCAGTCACTTGTTAGCCCCAGGCATGCAAGGTAAGCCCCAGTCACTTGTTAGCCCCAGCATGCAAGGTAAGTCCCAGTCACTTGTTAGCCCCAGTCACTTGTTAGCTCCAGGCATGCAAGGTAAGCCCCAGTCACTTGTTAGCCCCAGGCATGCAAGGTAAGCCCCAGTCACTTGTTAGCCCCAGGCATGCAAGGTAAGCCCCAGTCACTTGTTAGCCCCAGGCATGCAGGTAGCCCCAGTCACTTGTTAGCCCCAGTCACTTGTTAGCTCCAGGCATGCAAGGTAAGCCCCAGTCACTTGTTAGCCCCAGGCATGCAAGGTAAGCCCCAGTCACTTGTTAGCCCCAGGCATGCAAGGTAAGCCCCAGTACTTGTTAGCCGCATGCAGTAACCCAGTCATTTTAGCCGGCTGAGTAGCCCCAGTCACTTGTTAGCCCCAGGCATGCAAGGTAAGCCCCAGTCACTTGTTAGCCCAGGCATGCAAGGTAAGCCCAGTCACTTGTTAGCCCCAGCATGCAAGGTAAGCCCCAGTCACTTGTTACCCAGGCTGCAAGAAGCCCCAGTCACTTGTTAGCCGCTTTAGAGCATGCAAGGTAAGCCCCAGTCACTTGTTAGCCGGGCATGCAAGGTAAGCCCCAGTCACTTGTTACGCCCAGCTGAAGGTAGCCCCAGTCACTTGTTACCCCAGGCATGCAAGGAAGCCCCAGTACTTGTTGCCCCAGGCTGCAATAACCCATATTGTTACCCCAGGCATGCAAGGTAGCCCCAGTCACTTGTTAGCCCCAGTCACTTGTTAGCCCCTGCATGCAAGGTAACCCCAGTCACTTTTAGCCACATCAAGGTAAGCCCCAGTCCTTGTTGATAAGGTAGCCATCACTTGTTAGCCTCAAAGCCCAGTGCAGGTTAGCCCCAGTCACTTGTTAGCCGCAGATGCAAGGTAAGCCCCAGTCACTTGTTAGCCAGGCATCAAGGTCCTGCACTTGTTACCCCAGGCATGCAAGGTAGCCCCATACTTGTTGGTGCAAGGTAAGCCCCAGTCACTTGTTAGCCCCAGGCATCAAGGTGCCATCATTCAAATTGTATAGCCTCCAGTCACTTGTTAGCCGCAGGCATGCAAGGTAAGCCCAGTCACTTGTTAGCCAGGCATGCAATGTAAGCCCCAGTCACTTGTTAGCCGCAGGCATGCAAGGTAAGCCCCAGTCACTTGTTAGTCCTGGGCTTGCTAGGTATATGAGCTCCAGCTACTTGATAGCCCCATGCCTGAAAGGTTAGCCCCCGTTACTTGTTACTGTCAGGCCTGCAAAACAAGTCCAAGTTACTATTAGCTTTAGGCCTGCAATAAAAAAAACATTTAATTGTTACACTGGACATGCAAGATGACTCCCCATTTTGACATCTTCTGACTTTTGTTCTTGCTGAGACTCACTATGACATCCCTTGTTGCAAGTTCCCTTTCCAATGACGATAACACTCTTGCAACCCTTTCTGCGCACACTCAACAGGATTATATCCTGACCCTCGCAGTATCCTGTGTTGACCAATGGTCAGTCTAACATATTCCCTGCTCCTCCCCCCTCACCCATCCCACTCGCCGCCACTGTCACACCTGAGCGTTATTGCACTGCGTACAAAGCACTGAACAATTGCAAATGGTCCGTGATTCGAAATGTTCACATTAAGCGAATATCATTGTCGAACACAAACATGCATCCTTTCTGTTGTGGCACTTAATGGCATATTCATGACGGGTTCGCTTGGAGTGGAATGTTTTCATAGAAACTGCCTCGTGTTGTTGATTACTTTGTTTGTGTCTCGTTATATTTATACACGTGAGAAGTCGAAGGGCGTCGTGTGCGAAAACGGTTTTGGCGGTTCTGTGAACATTGTTATAGACGGTCGTGAAAACCGTGCCAACATTCTGTGAACGTTGTCGCCAAAAGGTAAGACACTACTTGTATGTTTGTGATGGCACTTGATATTATAATCAGCAAAGAAAACCCCAAAAGAAAACCCACTGGAAACATGTCTGCATCATTCCTGACAATTCCAGACGTTATTTCAAAGGTTTCCACATTATATTAATTATGAGATGTATTTTTTTTAGAAATCTTCATTAGTTTGAGAAATAAAATTGAAAGAGAACAAATGACAACATCTATGTTTCTTTCATAAAGACAACTTTATAGTATTTCCGATTCTATGTTTACTCCTGAAGTTCTGTGTAATTTTGGTAAAGTAACTACGATTGTTTGTTCCAATCAAACAAATGTGTGTTGATGTGCAAATATTTGTTACTGTTCTCGCTATTTGAAAGTAATAAATATATGATTATACAGTCCTTGCGAATATTAAACTGGATTAAAAATATGAAATGCATGCATCAGTTAGCAGATAGTTTCTGAAATAACACTGTTAATGGCAATAAATTTACATTAATTTGCCCTAGCTGACAGGTCAGTTGCCTGCAATTTGTAATCTTTGTCCGATTTCCTTAATCAATCATGGCAACTTATTAACCCATTCCACCAATATTTAATTATCGCCAGAACGTGCCGCATTATTGTAGCTGACAGATAATTTAATTGTTCGCAATGTGAAGAGCCGGAGTAGTTTGTAAGCACTAGATTGTTGTCGAATTCAATTACACCAAGCCCACCGAACTAGTATTTAATTACAGACAAAGTGCCTATCTAATTTAGTTTTTAATCAAACTTAGCTGGTAGTGAAAATGTTACTTGCATAATGGACACGTTCGTCTGATTGAAACCCACAGTTGATAATGTCACGACAAGGGAAGGTTTGTAATTAAGAAACTTAATTATACACCTTTAAGAAGGTTAACCAAATCTGGTCCAGTTAGATGTAGTATGTGTTGTCAACAATTTGAATAGTAAATAGTAATTAACTTTCGCTCATTTGTTTGTTTGAGGTAAATGTTGTTACCGTAAATTGCCACATTTACTCACAGATGTTCTTTGTCCAACGAGCGATCGTTAAAACTCAAAAGAAAACCCGCCGTTTCATGGGAGACGGTTTAGACAGCAGCCTGGACCATCTCGTCGTTGTGGGTTTTTTTACTTTAAAATAATGACGGTTTGAGAGTTTCTTGCGGTTCTGCGGTATGGCATCTGCCCCTAAACCATGATATCACATTCTGCGCCAGAGGAAATAAAACATCCTACATGCTGTGTAAAAGTGTAAGCTGTCGTAGACAATCAATGTCACCAGGGTGGTAATAACCATATTGTGACATACGGTTTTACGGAGGAAACTAACCGGAACAAAATAACAAGTTGTTTTATTATCACCACTTTATTTCCAGGCAAAGTCTGTTTCTTTGTGTTCTTTTTTTGTAGTTACCACATTTTTGAATATTGCAATCTACACAGATAAAAAGCATGCACATGGGTTTTATTAAAGAACGCAATTTTTTTCATAAAACACTTGTTTTATAACCTGTTTTTTCACAATGCAAACCTGTATTTTCACGTTTTATTTGCTCAACGTGCACTGTAGCCAGAATGGAGCCATGGATGTATTGCGCAGTTAAATGCTTATGTATGATTCACTAGAAGGTTAAGCATTGCCTGAAACAGGCAGCCTTTGTCGACTGTGTTGACTTTATGTTCGATAATCACCTCTCCTCTCCTGCTGGATATATAGCGCTGACAGATGTCCATAGAAGATTCACAAAGCTGCCATTAACTGCCATTATCGTTGTGAATCTCACGTCCAGTTGATGGTCAGGTGCCTGTCCATGCAGTGGTCAACAGCAGAAACAGACAACAGTCAAGCGAAACCGTAGATGTGTTGTCTTTGTCAAGTCATCAGAAGTTGACGGCTACGGAAGGCAATCATTTACAAGTTGGTGACAATTGTCTGCTCCTGTCACTGAGGCTGATACATGGGCCTATAAAGGTGTAGGTAGTCCGGGCACCATTGTCAGGTCGCCATATGCTCGTCAAAGACACACAGCGGAACGTATTTGCACCTGTATGTGTTAGTGACAGATTCAGTTTGCAAGTTGACATCACAGAAGATCAGGATGTGTCTTACCCTTGTGTGAAGACCAACAGACTCCAGTGGGTTTGTAACTCTATACCTTGTGTGCAATTTGGAAAGACATTGTCAGATTTTGAATAGTTCACTGGATTCTCGCAGTTGACACCCACTGTCAATTTGCCTCCGTTGTCACACGCATACCGCGAGAATATCGTCGAGTTATGCCTCCTGATAAGAAGCGGTCTCAGCGTAAAACAGGGACAAATAGCAGGCGCAGCAAGAACAAAGGTAACCAACTTCAATCTTGTTGACATAACGCATCTGTCCATGCCTCTACTATATACATAGACATTTTGTGCATACTAACAATAGAGAAGCTAGTCAATTCCAGAGATGTTTAGATTTTTAATTCATGCCAGTGGATTTAAAAAACTCAAACATGGATGTGAAGATGGATACTGACTGTTGTTAATATGTCTGGTCACAGCTGCTAAAATATTCAGTTAATAAAACACAAATGGTTTTTAGGTCACAAAACCATGTCAGTCATGATAGACTTTATTTAAATCGGTGGGCCTTGTCTTTCTTATAATTCCCAGGCTCCCTCACAGAGAAGATGTGGGAGGAAGATAAATATTTCCATGTTTTGTACATTTCATGTGATACAGTTCATTACAGAAATATTTTTTATCAGTTTGAGCCAGCACTCAATGCAAAGATGAGGGCACAAATTAAAAAAAAACTGCTAATACAGATGTAGGCTTACATTACTGAATACAGGTGTATATGAATAGTCAGGACAGTTCTTTTTTCCAGATCAAAAACTTAAAAAAAGTTTTCAATATACAGAGTATTATCTTTATGTGGTAGAGGCTTCTGATATATCATGACTACTAATTGTTGCAGTTGCGATGAACTAAATAAGTTGATATGAGATGTTACACAAAAACCTCTACCAGGAAAATACATTTTGGATATGAAAAGATGAAAGTTTTGTTTGTAGGTTGTGCATTTTTTTCTTAAAACCGTTACATAAGTTATATTCAGACCAATCAATGGGGAGAGTTTTAAAAAATATGAAAAATTGGGCTCAAGTGTCTGTGAGCCAGTTGACAGTTACAGAATAAAGTTGGACAGTGGCGCATTAATTGCGCTAGACGGCAATTGATACGATCACAATGGTGTGGTGTGGCGTGGGAGGGGTGGCGTTGAATGGTGTCTGAGTCGCAGCGTCACAGGTGTGAAGTGTTTCACCGTTGACGACTTTACTTTGCCTGGTGTCCCATCTGAAATGATACACTGCCACACAATCACAACGCACCAGTTCATTATTGTGTCACACGGGCAGCAGTGTACGCATCGCCAACGCTGTGATCATCGAGATTTCGTTGTTTCGGCACTCTTCTTTACGTCGTTGTCACGCTGCTTTATAACAGCCAGGTGGGGCTGTTGGCAGGTTTTAATGAGCGGATGATACAGTCGCTTCGTGACTGCGCCCACTTTGTTAGCACCGCTACCAGCAGGGGACCGGGGTCGCTTTTTGTGGCAGCAAATTAGACAGTCGATGCAGCCACGGCTGGGGTTGTTGGCAAATTGACGATGATTATATGGCTGGGGTGAAGACCGACAGGGGGGTCCTTGCATTAATAGGGGTAAACGATCAAGTGAAAATTGCATCTGTACATTCTTGTATTGTGTATAAGATGGCAGGTGGGAGAAATGTCATTTATTTGTTGAGAGCGCCCGCATAGAAGAGGTAGACTTTTGATGATAGAAACTCGCTGGTAGAAGACAGTTTCATCAAGGCATTATATAGGATCCATTGAAATATTTGCCTCATCGTTTTTTCGGTCAGGATATCAGAATTGTTTGCCTGCTTGTAGGACAGATAGTTTGCATATTTTGCAGTCACTTTGAAGCAGTATTTAGGATTTGCATTTTTGAAATTATTTTAATGGTGTTATGGTTTGCCATCAGTGCTTCTAGCTTCATCTTGATACTTAATGTCTGACAGTTTGACTGAAGGAGTTAATTAATTAAAATTGTCATTTGAGTTGTTTGCATTATCAATGGGTGATTTGTCAATATCCACATGGATTGTACACAATTTGAGATACTAAAGTGGAAATAATGACTTCATAAGAAGGATGACAGTTGGGTTATTGAAGTGGAATAAAAAACTTTGAATTGAAACAAAATATCATCCATTATAGCTCAAATTCTACTGTCCTATTGATTCTGGTTGTCAGTCTTCATAAATGTTAGTGTATGAATAGTTTATACATTTTGTGCACATCTTTGTTAAAACAAACAAAACCAAAATAATTTCTTCGACCATTATCACTACAGAAAACTTGTATGCATAGCCTGATAGCTGTTATAAATTTTACATATTACAAAATATAAGCCCTACACCTGCTAATCTGACTAACATGACTTCAGTATAGATGTTAGCTAGAAACTAACAGTGCCGTCATGATCTGACTGGCAGAAACTGGCAGTGACCGAACGACCAACCGATCAACTGACCGACTGCCACTAACCACCCACTGACATTAAACAAGCTTTCATGTCAAATAATTTAATTCCTCCTAAATTACACTCAACGAAACAGCCATTAAAACAGCCATTTCTTGCAGCTGTGGCCTCCGGTCGTCGTAACATCGCCATTCACATGCAGATGGCGCTGGATGTCTCTATATTATTTCGCTTATCTCGGCTGGATGCTATCTGTGACAGGTGCCTACAGAGGGAGACTGGGCCTATTGCCTAATGACATCACAAGTGGGTTATTTCACCAGTTGTCTGTCCACACCTTTATGGCGCTGTCAGAAAGCGCAGCCGGCGATAAAATCAATGGTAATATGTAGATTTGTGACGCTGACATGCGTTTGAATTGTCTCGCTGCAAACAGGTGTTGCTAATGGATGTTGTGTGGATTCGAGGCGTGGTACGTTTCGTCATTCTTTCTAGTGTTGTGTCTTTCTTCCATCCAGCTGTTACGATGTCTAACATTGTGATAAAATAATACAGGATTTATTGTTCGCTTCCTAGTAGATTTACCCGTCCTGGGAATTTTTTAAGCACATGTGATCAGACTGCCCATAGAGCAACACCAGATTGTGTTATTAAGAGTAACTTTTGTTTTTGCTTGGTATTAAAATATAACTTATCAATAACAGCAACAGAAGCCATTTACTTCTTTTGTTTCTGCATTGATGTTTTCATACAAAGTAAAACTGGTATCACATATGACACAGATTAAACATTATAATTTATAATTATTTAAAAAAGGGAGGCATCACTAAGTACATTTATCAATTAGATTAATATTCATTTTAATGTCAAATTTATAATATATTTTGCACTATTTTCTTGAAGTTTTTAAATTATTACAACAGATCAAACTGTGCTCGAATAACTGAAACACTTAAAATACAAATCTTATTTTACCATATAAAAATATGTTATATGACATGGCCAGATATCTGACCAGTCCAAATAGGTTGCAGTTAACATCTTGGCCACTTAAATGTAGTTGAAGAAACTGTGGTGTTTTCATACAATTTAACATGTATCTCTTTAACTATTGTATTTCTACTCTGAAATGAAATTAAGAAAATTGTGTGGCACTAGTTTATACTAGACATAGTTTATGATAAAAAATAACCATCCTTTACACTTTTAGTGTCTCGCTGTGACTAAATCACTGACGAATCTTGCTCATCTTTCTTTGTTTCACGCAGCAAAACAGTGTCAACGTGACAATTTTTCACATTATAAAGACCGGCTTTGCAGAGAGGCAGCAATATTAATTCCGGTGCTTTAGAAAAGTGGAATCGGCGTGTAATGGATGGGTGGCGATCATGTTGGATTATGGCGACATAACAGAATAATAAACTAAGCATGATAAATTTTCCCGGAAATTCCGTTGCCGCGGCCGGATCATTGGAGCGACAAGTCGATCAGATAAGTTCAACAATTGATGGTTTCACATAAGCTCGAAGACACATGCGTTACGACAGTGGCACAGATGGCTTGTCCGCGCACACTTTACGATCATCGTCATATTTTGATAACGGCTCGGCGAATAATTGAAATTACTTTAATGTACACTGTTAGAATCTCTGTGGGGGATTGTGGTCGCTTTGTCCACCCTGGGACTGTCTGGTTGGCCGGCCGGATCGTGTGGTTGGCAATGCCGATGAGATAACTGGTCCACTGTGGCAGACGTCATCTGTAATTTCACCAGACGGTCATAAGGGCGTGAAAATAACGCGGGGATAGATTGTTGATGATGGCCGCCTGACGTGACTTTATGGTACTTTGGCTGACACAGCGTTTGTTTTGTGAGTCGATATTGCTTTGTCATGACCGGCTTGTGACTGGTCGTATGGTGTTGTTCACTAATGTAATGATGTAAGGGGCCCCGGGAAGAGGTCAGTGGCTTTGTGTCCGAGGGACAGAAGCAGAGACCTAACAACAATATTGACGTGGTACCAGGTCGAGAAAAGTGTGTTGCCAAAAATTAGGTTTTCCTGTAGGTAAATAATTACGCAAGTTATAAATCGCATTTTTATGTACTCATTATGAATAGTTCCAATTAAAATATTTAACTTTAGTGTGTTAGGGCTGACACAAAACACTTAAGAAGCAACGCCTGCTTTTGACACGGGAATACTTTCGCCTCGTAACACCACTTTTATTGGTTGGTTGTAACATGTTAGTGCCGTTGTTGGTGGTTGTGAGTTGAATACACACAGTTCTATGGTGAATTGTACTTTTTAAATGGGTCAGGAATCTCTACTAAGTTCGTCTTTAATACGTTCTTTCTTAGTTCAGTTGCATTTTAAAGTTTCTGTGTTTCTTATTAAGTTCATTATCTGCAGTCCAATATTTTGGGTATTGCTAGATGTATGTTTAGCCCCCCCCCCAATGTTTTGGCAAAGGTTAGATAAAGCATCAAGGGGGCACTTGGATTTTTTTTGTGAATCGTAGGAGGGGTAATTTTTTGGCGTAGAGGGGCTGGGGAGCATCAGCCACCCAAAATCCACCACACTGCGACACTTATGATTAAGGTCCAAGGTAAATGGTGGAGTTAGTGAAGGAAAGTGGAATCACAAATTGTTTGGTTTTGTTCTTGTTGTTTGGCTTTCACTTTGAATGTTGGTATTGTTGTGGGAAGTTTGATCAAATTCCTCAATTCCAAATTATATCTGGGAAAGCTCTTTTCTGTGGTTCTTTGTTCAGCTTAAATATTTTCCAACACATTCTCTGTCCAGTATTGATGTTATATACAGTTATGCAGATGTTAGATTATCGTTTATGCTGATGCCATTTGCACACCTAAATTCTTGTTGTGAAAATAATTTAATATAATAATTTAGTGATTCAGAAACAAAGATGTCGATATAAGTTTAATGCATCAATGCCTTATGTTAGATGCATGATGTGTATCACAAAAGCCTGATTGCAAAATGTGTAATGCGTATCAGAAATTGTAGTACATAATTGATGCCGGCTTTACATTTACAGAGATCTTCCTAAAGGCGCTGTCATTGTTTGTCATGCCTAGTCAGATTTGTTGATCTGTCTCTTTAAATCCGTCGTTGCATGTGGACCATTTCCACAATACTCCAACATCTTGCAGTCCCTGGAGAAATCTAACATCAAGATAGTTGTCATTTTCTTCAAAGCCGTCCATTAATTGGCACCCACGTGAAAGAGATGTCGAAATAGCGGAGATTGCCGCTTGCAGATCCACTGTCGCGGAAGATATTGTGGTCGGATTGGTCGTACGACGAACTCACAATTTTCACGCGCTTCTTCCCGAAACTCGGTTCGAGTAATTCACGTGAGGAAGAGATGCATTGGTTGCTATGTGTTGTCGAATAGATTGTTTGTGTGTGATGCGGATGTCTTTGTCAAGAGTGGTAGAGAATGCACGACAAGCATGCATGACTGCTGGCACGCGCTCTTGTGCATGTCTCTAGGTTTCAATAAGTGTTTTGGAAAATGTAGAATAAATTCTAGAGTCGTCATGGCATCATGTGTACGTGTCATGAGTGTTGTGAGTTTGAAATGGGCTTTCTTGCGGTGACACTTGTGAGGTTGGTAGATCATAGTCATAGACACACGCTGTATTGGAACTAATCTCCTCGTGATCTCTGGGCTCCAGCAAAAGTTTACGATGACCCATATCCGGTCTTGGCATTAGGCAAATTGGAGTGAGATTATAGTTATCGCTACTTTGCATTATGCTTGTGCGATGAAAAGCTGTCGTAATCTTTATATGTTTTTGCACAGTTATTTGGTAACGAGTGATAATAAGAATTACGACTTCGTTGTTTACATACGTCTCTTGTGGGTAATAGTGATAAAGCACTTCCGCTCTTTGGTAATAAACCGTGAGAACCTTGTCAAGGTGGCAGAGTTTGTTTGCATTTCTTGAGATGAACAGATTCAGTATTCCAGCTTTATCACTGACACTTTTTGACTCATGATTAGTTTGTTTTTGGTGCTTCTGGAAGTGAATTATTCTGTAATATTTTCTGTTTAGGGAATTCATGTTTGTACAGTCATATTTATCGTACCATTTAATAAATAATACTGATACAGATGTTTGTGCCAAAAACAGAAAAGGCATTAAAAATTATTTTTTTATCTCAAAATCAAAAACTTCATATATGTCCACAGATGTGGCAGAAGATAAGAAGGGTAAGCAGGGATAAAACCAGTTCTGTAAATGAAACTGAAAGCAGTTTGTGTAGAACATTCAGTGTCAGATATCCAACCAAAGCCAGGTAATGATTCAGGTCCATGACTAATTTATACTTCAGTTACTATATTAAGTAACTGTCTATCGGTTGCTTAACAAATCATTGCCTTGTTAACCTTAGAGCAACTGGGAATAACTTCAGAAAAATTGAAAACATTTGATTTTTTATCTGTACATACATAATCTCTGAAAGAAAGACAGCTTCCAAGAATTCCCTAGTGTCACCAATCACTAGTTCTAAGCTAAATAACTTGAGTGCCAATAAAATTAGTGCTTTTTGCGGAATAGATATTAGATAATTTTCCAAGTGGGCAATCATGTAATGTTGATCACAATAATTCACTTTCCCAGTAAACATTATAATAACTTCAAAGGATATCATGTCGTTAAAACATGCTGTAATTCTGCATAATAAGAACAAATTTGTTTAATGAAATTATAAAGAAGAAGGCCACCTTTGTAGATACTTCAGCACAGGAGGATTTCATGCCTGAAAAAGCGGCGTCTGGTATCAACAACATTAGATCATTTGCAAAAAACACTTTGGACTTGTGCCAACATAATTACCAAAATAGGCGCGCCGGCACTACATCTTCAAGATTGACTTTCAGTAATATCTGAAGTAGTCGTGGGAGATTGGCTCGCCTGAAGGACCCAGAAATTGAAAAGATGGCTAATGTCGGCTGGGAGAGAGGGACATTCTAAGGGTTGTGGGGGAAATGAAGGGGGATGCACAGACAGGAGGAGTCTCTAGCGTGATTGCCTGGCCCTACTTGAAAGACACCCACTGATGAGTCGCATTGGTTGCTGTTGATAGGTGTTTAATGGCAGTGCATTAGAACTGGGAGTCTCAGTTAAGGTGTGATTTGGTTTCGGGTCAATATAATTTGAATTGAGACATTTGAGTGTGAGCACTTTCCAGTGGCTGTTGGCAAACGGAAAGGCCAGAGGTTTGATCTGATTTAGTTGTGTGTCTTGTACTATCTACAGCTCCCGCAGATTGGACTGGGTCCTTCTTATGCTTCTTCTAAGGAAGAAAGGTTGGTAGCGCACAGGGACGCAAAGGCACTGGGAGAGAGGAAGTGTATTGGAAAGAAGTGTAAGGAAAACTGACAGTGAACATAAAAGGAGAAGGGAAGATATTTCAGAGAGGGGAAGTACAGGGAAGACTGACAGGGAAGGAGAAGGGAAGAGAATGTGCTAGAGGAGGAAGTTTAGGGAAGACTAACAGGGAAGGAGAAGGGAAGAGAATGTGCTAGAGGAGGAAGTTTAGGGAAGACTAACAGGGAAAGAGAAGGGAAGAGAATGTGCTAGAGGAGGAAGTTTAGGGAAGACTAACAGGGAAGGAGAAGGGAAGAGAATGTGGTAGAGGAGGAAGTTTAGGGAAGACTAACAGGGAAGGAGAAGGGAAGAGAATGTGGTAGAGGAGGAAGTGTAGGGAAGGAGAAGGGAAGAGAATGTGGTAGAGGAGGAAGTTTAGGGAAGACTAACAGGGAAGGAGAAGGGAAGAGATTGTGCTAGAGGGGAAGTTTAGGGAAGACTAACAGGGAAGGAGAAGGGAAGAGAATGTTGTAGAGGAGGAAGTTTAGGGAAGACTAACAGGGAAGGAGAAGGGAAGAGAATGTGGTAGAGGAGGAAGTTTAGGGAAGACTAACAGGGAAGGAGAAGGGAAGAGAATGTGGTAGAGGAGGAAGTTTAGGGAAGACTAACAGGGAAGGAGAAGGGAAGAGAATGTGGTAGAGGAGGAAGTTTAGGGAAGACTAACAGGGAAGGAGAAGGGAAGAGAATGAGGTAGAGGAGGAAGTTTAGGGAAGACTAACAGGGAAGGAGAAGGGAAGAGAATGTGGTAGAGGAGGAAGTTTAGGGAAGACTAACAGGGAAGGAGAAGGGAAGAGAATGTGGTAGAGGGGAAGTTTATAGAAAATTGGCAGTGTGCGTGGAATGAGAACGGAGGATAATGGGAAGAGGGAGAGTTTAGGAAAGATTTATGGTGAACGTGGGAGAAGGGAAGAGAATAGGGAGAGGGGAAGTTTGGGGAAGACAGACAGTTAACATGGAAGGAGAATGAATCAACATCACAAGCATGTTTACACCATCTGTGAAGAAATCACTCAATGCCCCTTCCCTGTGAAGGAACTAACCTACATGTTGGGTTTCTAAGGGAATGTGTAAAGACGAATGTCTCCCCGACATATATTGCAGTCTAAATGCCAAACATCTATACACTTGACATACAAACTCTCACAGAACCACCAACATTCTCAGTCTCCTGTCCTAACAACTGTCAGCCACACTGCCACGGTATTCACAGTGCTTAAAGGCTACAGCCAGACTCATTCCATTACCCAGAATTCGATCATGCATGACGAAGGCACAAACAGGCCAGTCTCTGAATTAGCACCAACAAGGCTTGTGACTTTATGGAGCGAGAAATCAGAAAGTCAGATGAGCATTCAGGATGTAGCCATCTAGAAAATCAGAACCCCGGATATACTGCCAGCCTGGATTAGCATTGTTCACTGC